>CM046841.1:19010879-19025879 GCA_025618425.1 Heliocidaris tuberculata
AATTAATTAAGCAACCAAGCACATAATAAGTTCTTCAGTAGGTCCATAACTTAATAGAATTTATTCATTGCGCAATAAATCAGCCATCTAATCAATTACTGGATACATCAGTCAACAAGCCAATCCTCATTATCAGTCAGATAATCGGTCTAGGATTAATAAATAACCAATCAATTATGCAATAAATCAATCCGTCAGTGAATCAATCAATTAAACATTCAATATTCAATCAATCAACCCGTCAGTTAATATTTCATCTAGCCAATAACCAATAAAAATCCACCATAAATCATTCAATCACCTAACAAATCAACCAACTAATCAATCAATCAATCAATTAACCAGTCAATGAATCAGTCCGTCAATTAATTACTCAACCAGCTTATAATCAAGAGATCTACCTATATATAATTCGCTTAACTAAGCAATCAATCAACTAACTAATTAATCGATCAATAAACTGGAAGTTCTTTAAGGTCACCCAGCCCATAATCATTGAATTTACCCATCAATCATCAAATGAACTAACCAGTCCCCTAACTAACTAATCAATCTCTCAACCAATCAATCGATCTGGAAGTTCTTTAAGGTCAGCGATAAAAAGGGCAATCTGACACATTCCAAGCCTCTTCTTATTACTTCCCTTGTCATATACGTCGCGTGGCCATGAAGCATGGGGAAATGAGACTGACAATCAATATGTATGCACTTTCATTGAACTTTCCTTAGGACAGGACGATTTTCTTTATGTTCTTTACAGACCCTAACTGGTCATTGCACCTCATCAGGTATATATATATATATATATATATACATATACATGATATATATATATATATATATATATATATATATGTGTGAACATAATTATGTGAACATATATGTGAACATAAATTTAACATGGTTCAACCGAACGGTACACACATCCACACCTCTCTCGCTATATATATATATATATATATATATATGTGTACATGATGTATATGATTATGTATATGTATATGTATATACATAAATGCTCAAATACAATTTCATGTTATTATGATAATTGACAGGCGGTTGTGCTACCGCTGTACAAAGTTGTGTAGTTCCGGCCACTGAGCTGGGGGGGGGGGGGGGGGGCACTGGTTTTACGGTTCACCGGTCTTATTATTTGGGTTAAATGCAAGAGAATGAGGCAGTTCGGTAAGGGGATGGTGTGGGAGGGGTCAACTATCACCTTTTTTTCGTAACGATGTCTCCCATTTTCTCGACCTTTCTCTCCTTTTTAAGTACTCTATTCAATTGGAGAGACCACACGCCCTATACGTCACTGCTGCTGCGTATAAACGAAATCTTGATTGCAAGAACGAGATTTTAAAAATAGAAACCCTTTGTTACATAATGTTGAGTATTAAAAGAATATTATCATAATTGCATAATGGTTATCATTATGAATAAATTCTGTATTGGGTAAGTGGTGAGGAACGCAGGATGAGAGAAGGGGTTTTTTTTTTTTAAATAAATGCAGCCCATGTAGGCTAATTTTGAATTTTTAAATCTTATTTTTCACTTACCTTGGTTTCCTACAAGTAAGTTCGAATCGATTTGTTTTTTTCATTCCAATAACATGTGTATGGAGGATCTTTTATTTTCACATTTAATCAGCCTGAATGCCAATTGGTACGTGGAATGTGTTCACAAGAGAAAGGAAACACAGTGGAAGGGTTTTTAAGTATCTAGATAGCATAATTCTAGTGTACCGCAGGGTCATGTAAAAGTTAGTTAGGATATAAGGACCAAATTAATTGAAGGATTGCTGAAGTGTTTGAGAGGGAAAAATATGAAGGACGGAAGAAAAGAGTGACAGATAAAAGATCTCAATGGGGGGTCGAGAAAAGAAGAGAGGGACGGGGAAAGGAGAATGTGAAAGAGAAAATGACAAAATGACAAAAGGGTGTGAGAGAGAGCGAAAAGATTGAAAGAGGGGGGGGGGGGAGAGAAGATGAGAATGGGAGAAAGATGTGATGTGGTTATAAAGAGCGTTTATGGGGCCATAGCTAAAAAAATAAAAGAAACAAAAGAAAAGAAAGTTTGTAAAGCCTAAGAAAGAGAGAGAGAAGAGGGGAGAGGGGAGAAAGAGAGAAAAAGAGGAGTGAATGAATGAAGGAGGAAGAAGGAAGGGAAATAAGACGAAGAATAAACAGGGAAAGATGTTAACTTCCTCTCTGAATAAATTCTGAGTTCTTCTTTCATTCTGTTGTGTCAATGACTCTTCCACTTTCTGGAACCTACAAAGGAACTGAGAGAAGTATGGATATCCGCTTAAAGCTAGGATAATATTCTCTGCATTCAAACCCCATTCAATTTATCATAACTCTTTTCCGATATATAACACGTTTTATAGACATGATAAAAGCTTCCAGAAAAAAAAATATAGATTTAGATTTTGTTGAAATTGGGCAAACTTTTACAAGTAAAAAAACAGTTTTACTTACTCTCTAACAAAAAAAAAATCGAGTGATCACTGACGTCACTCCCGGGGGAATGAAAATAGAGTGAAAAGAGAGTGAAACTCCAATCTTTTCCTTTTAGAGACCACTCGATAGTCACTTGATATTCACTCCTAAAAAAAGTGATCACTGACGTTACTCCCGGGGAGTGAAAACATAGTGAAAATTCACTTTTTTCTTTTTTTTTAGAGAGAGAGAGAGAGAGAGAGAGAGAGAGAGTATTCAAAATGGGACCTTATTGAAATTGGGACCTAGGACGTTTATCAATGTGACGTTTTAATCTACATCAAGCAAAACAGTTAGCAAACAGTGTATTACAGTTCACGCATGACTCTTTGCGGCATCAAAAAGTTTTGAACAGGTTGTTCAAGGTTGTTCATTTACAAGAGGTTAATATCGACAGAAGATGGGGTTCATTTGCGTATCACTTTGAACGGCGTTGAGGGCGTGTCCTCTTTCCACACCCATATACCAATATTCGCTGTGTAGTACCTTTCGTGGTGACTGTCATGGTGCCTCGCAGTTGCACAACGAAATCCAACTTCAGTTGCGATCGCACGAACGAACGAAATTATTAAGGCAAGTCTTTTTTGTTGTTGTTGTTGTTTTGTTTTGTTTTATTTATTTATTTTTTTTTTTTACCCCTTCCCCCTCCCCGCCTCCTACAATCATGACAATAGATGTGTGTGTAAAGCGTATAGCTTCCAAGTTACAACAAAGGGTTGTCATCATAAATATGATCATGAATCTTTATTTAAAAATATTTTTGAGTTAGGCAAGGGGGGGAGTGAAACAGACAAGGAGTAAGAAAAAAGAAAGAAAGAAAGGGTCAGAAAGAAGGAGTGTGTGGGAGAGGAAAAGAGACAGACAGACAAACAGACATGCAAGCAGAGACGGAGATAGGACGGGAAAAAGACTATACATGAGCTATACTTATGATGATGAAAGGATGATTTAACTACAAACATAGCAAACAATTCAACAGGTCTGCGATTTCAAACTAGCTTTTCAACAGCACCATTTTTCGTTTGTCAGTAGATCTTCTTCGGATTTCCTTAGTTTTGAAGAGAAAGGTGTTTGATTCACGGAATATTCCCACGATTGAGATTAGGTCACGTGATCGTTTGTCCACCCTCATAGGACACGGTGTCCTTTCTTCATCAAAGTGTCATTCTACAATTAAAGATGAATCGCGGAACACCCATTGCACTTTAAATAGTACAAAACTACTTCAGAATAGCTGAAGGGCACTTTTAAAGGTAGCCACCCCCCCCCCCCACACACACACCTAATTGCAATGTGAAATTAACAAAAGCCTTTGATTTCTTATCAGATTTAAAGAAATTACAAGCGAAGATGGGATGATTTGGCAATCGTAGGGAGAAAATGTAGAAAATATTCAAGTATTTTTAACAGCTATGTATCAAAACGAATGTGGACAAAATGGTAAAAGAGGAGAATAATCATTTTGGTCAGTGTTAGAATAGTCCGTTGTGAAAAGAGCATTGACTTTCTTAATGTAACGAACAGTTAATTGAAAGCAATTATGATTACAACGCATAATACCATTGTGACATTCAACATGATCTTTCATAAAAGTATTGTACGAACAGGGTTAAACTTTGCTTGATGGGTGGCAAGATATAAATATGTAAATATTAACAGTTCATTTCACTTGTTGAAAACGTTATTTCAGGCTTTGCAAATATTAATGCATTTTGAACATTTCTTCTTCCTTTTTTCTTTTTTCCTTCCTTACTTTGTTTGTTATTTTTTAATTTTTTTTTTGTTTTTTTGTTGTTTTTTTGCTCCGAGCAATATTTTTTTTAAATTTTACAAAATACTAAAAACTTTCTTATTCTGCGTCGGTGAAACATTGTCACGAAATCACTGTTTTTTTCCTCTTTGAAAACAAATCATTAAACCAAAGAGTTCACGAATATCACTGTCCTTTGTATCATCCTTTAATTATCATTCGACCTATATATGACTTCGTTGATTGGTTTCTTAAACGAGTTTGCATTCCTAAGCAATTTCCTCTTCCCTCCTAAAAACCTCACCAGAACTTGATTTAATTAACGCCTGTGTGCAGTTTTTGACTTTCAGCTTATCTTTTGTTTTACCTGGGAAAGTCATACCCCAAAGCGACATATAGAACCATTGTCTTAGCTGGGATAGAGATTAACAGTTCCTACTTCCACTGTGGTACGGGAAATCATACGGGAGAGAGAGTTGAGAAGAACAACAAGTGAAAGCAAAATAGGAGGTTATCAAATGAAAGGCGGTCCCTTCCTGCTTCCTAATTTTAATGGTGGGAAGTTTTGACATTAGAGTCGAGCAAGAGCCCCGACCAAAAAGAAAATACCAGGCGCCTACATAGCCTCTGACAGGTTGAAATAGTTATTGCACTTTCGACCGCTGAGAGAATGTGGACATTTCCTGATGCTGGCTATAATTAGCAAGCTTGGAACAATTATATTGTTAAGAGCCTTGCTTCGTTCAAGGTAAAGAAAAAAAAAAGAGATAGCTGTCAAGTATGTTTAAGGAGTTCAGTTACCAAAGAGATGAACCGATAAAGATAAAGTCAAAGACACGTGGTCTGCTGTAGATCACAGTAGATGTGAATCGATGCTTGAGTTTTAAGGAAGGGTGAGTTCTGGGAAAGGGGAAAAATAATTTGTGAGCTTCCTCATTCCTAATTATGTAAGTTTGGAAGAACGTCACAGCAGAAATTTCCCCTGAAAAGAATGCTCTTTAAGTGACCTCATATTCGAAATGTGACGAGAAATAGCTGAAGACGTGTTTGGGCCGAACATTCGTGCCATGTGTGTGCAGCCCCTCATACCAATTATCTGCAGTGCATGCGATTTTCAGCGATTTTCATATGTATGATTCCAAAACCTCACTGTATACATGGTATACACATTTGCCAATTGCTTTGAGAAGTTTCTTTCACAATGGCCAGAACTCAACGTTATCTTTAAAGCATGATTTAACATGTCTAATCTCAGTTTTCTGTAGACCTACGTCAATCAAAATTACATTCCAGAAATTAACCCAAGGCCTACATTGATCTAAAAATATATATATATTCATATGTAAGAATACAAGGGGCACGAAATCACAAATCGAGGCTAGAGTGGACATAATATTATGCAAACAGGTAAAAGGGGGCGGAGGAGAGAAAATTAAATGTTGAAAAATTGCATTTCTTAAACTATTTACCAGGAACCCTTGCATAAAAAGATCCGAAGTCCCAACTCCAATCATGCCAATAATCAAACGAAATACCTAAATACGTAATAATGATTGGCTGACAAGTCAAACTGCGTCATTGAATTTTAAGACTTTCTAGTAATAGCAACCGCGAGGCCTTGGAATATTTATTTCAAACACCTTTATTTATTCACACATTATTTTTTTTTTAATGCTCAATAACTGATTAAAAAATCAAATCTACCAAAATGCAGACATACATGACATAGTCATGATTACGCCTATACGGTACATCTATGTATTCTTGTCATGGATATCTACATGATAATTTCTAATACACACATAACAGAGCTCAGTTAGGTCGATTTATCTACAAGGGCAAGAAAATGTCTCTGTCACATATTTTCATGCTGAGAACCATTTATAGAACATTTGGTTTGTAGTTATAGCGGTTTATTTTTAGATTAAGATGTTTGTAATTTCATACAAAAAGTTTTTTTTTTTAAATAAGTAACTTATGGCGCTCTGTTATAATACGAGGCAGCGGCGTAGATACAGGGGGCACAATGGACATGCCCCCCCCCCCATGGAATGGCGAAAGAAAAGTGGAAAAAGAGAGAAAGGGAGATGGCTTGGAAGAGAGGTATGCAACATGAAAAGTGGGGGATACGGCCCATTTCTTCCACCTGCTCTCAATCGCAGGAACTCCTGTGCACCCCCCCCCCCCCCATCTCGTGACACAAGTACCCCCTCCATGACTGGACTCGTGCTACGTCACAGCTGCTAGACCATCTTGATGTCCGAATATGCTTGTATATGGACTGTTCTAATACATCTTATAGTTGAAGTTGATAATAATTCCTCCAATCAATTACTGCCCATATAAGGAAGGTTGGTGTCATCGTCAGATGATGTATCATGGGGATATAAGGAAGGATATGCCTCTCAAGAATAAAGTGGAATCGATATGATGGAAATTTATGTCACCCTGGAAATGTTCGAGGAAATGAAGAGTTGGAAATGAGGAAGTAGTCCAAGCGATGTTGGAACGTGTGCTTCAGAGGGCGGAGTAAATGACGTAGGAGGATATGGTATAGTTTTACATGAATAGTATTTTCTTCTTAAATGGCATGAAAAATATCAAACTGACACACATCACATTATTAAAGTAAATATGAATCTCCGACGTATAAGAAAGAAGTGTTGACGTAAACGAAAGATTAACAAATGTTACATCAATGATTAGATTTTGTAATTTAAGTAATAATTGCAGAAAAAACTCTTTTCATGAATCATTCGTCTTTACAATGATATTACATTACATAATGACATAGCTTTCAGGATCAAAAAGGAGATTTTTAATTTTTTTTTTTAAAGAGAGGGAGACAAACAGACTGAGACAGAGAGAGTAAAGAAAAAGGAATAAAGACGGAGACAGATATAGATAGAGAGAGACAGAGGGGGAGATGGGAGAGAGAGAGAGAGAGAGAGAGAGAGAAACGGAGACAGGTAGAGAATAAGAGATAGAGAGAAAGAAGGATGGGGAGAGAGAGAGAGGGGGACGAAGATAGAAAGAGAGAACGACAGAGATGGGGGAGATATACAGAGAGAAAAGGAGAAGAGGAAAAAGAAAATGGGATTAACAGATTAAGACCTGATGCCTTTCGAAAACCCCCACCTCATCCACCTGGTGTGACCAGTGCACCCTCTGTCATTCGCCAAGCACATCTATGAATTCAAATTGTAGCTGGTAAAATGGTTATCATAGGATATACCGAATAGCATAAAAACCCAATATGCTGTTACTTCATTTCCCCCATCGTGCATTTTAAAAATCATACCTCACGTGTTTGAAATTCATGTTACTGTAGAGGTACCTGCAAAAATATACTTCTGTATACAGTGAGTGGACAATATTATAAAGAGTTCTTATTCATAAACTGGTCACAGTGTTACTTAATGAAAGAAAAAACATGCATGCTAAGGGGCAATAGTTTGGTTTGATCTACGCCCTAGATATATGCCATTGCGTGAAAAGGTTTTGATAATGAGCGTTGTTTGTCAATGATCTTCAAATGTGCCGATCCATCATGCAACAAGAATGGTAGTAATTAATTAGCAGATCACGTGATGTGGTTGAAATGTAAGGGTTTAACCCGAGAGCGAAAGGAGAGCATTGAGGTCGTTGGTATACATGAAATTAAAGGGATCAGGGCTGGGGCAGGGGCGGATCCAGGATTGTCAGAAAGAGGGGGGGGGGGGGGGGGGGATCGAAAACTTTACTCGACATTATTCCTCCCCCCCCCCCCCCCCCCCCCCCCCCAGTGAATCTCGCCGGCCCTGTCCAGGCTCTCTCGGTGTGGGGTTGGGATAGGGAGAGAGAAGGTGAGAGTAATGTTGTAGGAGTACGAACAACTAGTGTGACGTTCTCGTGACGTTCTCGGGCTTGAACCCATCACCTTCGTATCTCCAGTCAAAAGCATTCAAACAACTGGACTCCGGCATCTTCAGACTACATTAACATTATCTTATATGTGGACTATACATTTACAAGGTATCTTGTTTCGTGTAAGCATTTGTTCCTGGAGTTGCCACACTAACGAAAAGTGAATGGTCTTTCGTAATGTCGTCCAGAGGCCTTCGAAAGGCCTTCGAAACACCACTGCTGTTCACTTTATGCTCATAATTACTTCTTTCGACAGGGCTGTTCGAGAGCAGCAGAAAACATGGAAGATGTCAATACAATAAAGCTTGATTTTGAAGACTTAATTGTTAGGGCCATTTATCATGTTTATGTTAGTAGGAGGAAATGAGATAATAATAATGAAAATAATAATTATAAATTTAAAAGCGCATATAAGCATGATAAGAGACGGATTCCAGCCCCCCCCCCCCTCCACACCCCCTCTAAGTACAAAATATTGGACAACTTCATACTGGGGGGCGGAATGGTAGGGAGAGGGGTAGAGAAAGGGGGAGGGGGAAAAGAGAGAGAGAGAGAAAGAGAGAGAGAGTGAAAGAAAGAGAGGGGAGGAGGGTGCGGGATGAGGGTGTGTTTCTGTTAGAGAAAGATAGAGAGAGAGAGAGAGAGAGAGAGAGAGAGAGAGAGAATGTTGGAAGGGTGAGAGAAAGATAGAAAGAAAGAGGTGGCGTGAGAAGGAAATCCTGACTAGATATCTTTCATCCATTTCCCATCTTCATGTGGTGTATCCCGAACGTTATGGGTCGAGGTCTCTACCAAGCGATACTTTCGTTTTCCGAGTACCGTCTGATTTTGGAACTCGCCGCTAAAATGTCGTAGATTAGTTCGTATTAATCATATATTATAGTCCATTCTGTACTTCTATGATGCCGGGAAGAACCATTACTTCTCATTATGATGTCTCAAAAGGAGATCGATTGTCAAAGATTGAAAAAAGAGTGAGGCAAGCAAAATGCTATTCATATAGACCTATTAATTCTCCTTTTTTTATTATCAAAAATGCAGCAAGTTCAGTCGAGGGCTGCGCAAAAGCATGAGTAAAGTTCAAGTCCAAAGACCGGTTTATGCAGCAAAATATGCTCCTTCAGTTCCGTTTTCGCAATGTCCATATTACAACATACATGTACATGACATCGTGAATCGACAGATTACGTCAAAGAGTTATTAGTGAACTAATAACAGTACTCCTTGATTACATACATGGTATTTCGACATGGCTTTGAAGCTTTTAACTGTATTGCGATTGCCTCAGTCATGATAGCAGTGGTCACAAGGAAGTAATGGACCCTTTGTAGCTGTACTCCACTGTGGACATGGTGGATGAACTATAAGCCTGCCTATGAGGGACGGGGGCTGTCCCCCCCCCCCCCCCCATCTGGAATGGCAAAAAAACAGAAGAAATGGGTAAGGAGGAAAAAAGTGTGAAAGAGAGGAAAAGGGGGCAACGTAAAAAGATAATAAAACCCCCCCCCCCCCCCCCACCCCCTTCTTCACCCGATGATCTTCCTCCTTCTAATTTCATCTCCTAGATTGATCGGTGCCCCCCCCCCCCCCCCACACACACACACATCTTGTCTTACCCTCAATGACACCAATTCCATAAATTGCTGAACCCATACACACTACGCTATTGGGGGAACAGCGGAATAGTTCCTCCTGATAAGGTCCGGGTTGATGCGCTACGCGGTAGGACAGCTGACGCTGCCACACCCGCCGGTAAAACCTCTTCGAAGTCACATCAGGGCCCCGTTTCATAAAACTTGTTATCAGTAACAAGTTGCAATAAATGTTATAAGCTACTGAAATCCTTGCATCTGATTGGCTAAGAGCAAATTTGTCATAGAAATCTGGCAGTTGTTACTGAGGACAAGTTTTATGAAACGGGGCCCTGAACCTGACATAGAATGCCTATACTTGAAATAAACCGACATGCTTGCTGCATAGATCAAACCAAATCAAAGCAAATTATTTACTGATTTAAACCCCACAGTTTCTAGACGATTACTACTGTTGATCCTCTGAACTGTTCCAGCATGGGCGGGTACAACGTAAGTGAAGGTTTGGGGGCATCCGTCAGTTCATAATCATGCAGTGAGGGGGTCTTTCCGTAGGTTTTTTTTTAAATATCTTATTTATTATATTTTCATTTTAAGAATATATTTTCATTATAATCATGTGTTGTAAAAATGTTTGTTTTCCTCGCCGACATGACTTTCTGTCTGTCTCTTGCATGGGCCTTCTGGCAAATTTTCTGAGGGTCCATCAGACCAACCATTTTCGGTCAGAGAATTCCCGAAAAAAGGAAGTTCAGCCGAGATTTAATTACCCCGAGAACTAATCAATAACGATTAGACACACACAGTTATGTTTTCTTTTACTCGTAATGGCAATCACTTTTGTCCCAGATATATACCGAAAGGGCAAGGACGCTGCTCTAGATTGATCGCATAATCATCAGCGCAAATAATTACTACCTTACGAAACTCCTACTCCCATATTATATATTCATAAGTAATAATCCATCAATTTGAGAAGTATTTATTGCCTTTTTAAACATGCAGTACTGCAATAAATTAGTGTAGAAGGTTCAGGGCGGCTTTAAGTCAGTGTAAGTATTACCAACGGGAACTGTGAACCAACAGTATTAGATAGTGTTATCGTAGTATGGAGACTTAAGCGAATTAGATTTTTTTTTCTTCAAAGTACTGTAGTAAATAATTATGGGGATAAGGTGTTTGGATCTCCCTAAATATGTTTAATAAGCGATTTTAGAATACTATATCATGAACAACAATTTCGCAAGGGGTTTCACCCCCCCCCCCCCATGTGTCACTTTCTTGATAGACACATGATAGAAAAACATTGCTTTTCATCAAAATAATATGTACGTAAACTATACAACAGTCACAAAAACGATGCAATGTGATATACATGTTTATTAATCTCTTCGAAAAAGATACATTCCAAATCCAAGGTGTAAAAATTTTCTACTGTTATTGCACCCACGGTTATGATTCATCACTTCTTATTCCCTAATATAATTACGTAATTTGCAGTGGCTAATGTATGTTCAAATTGCATTGGGCTGAACTCTTTCTCGCCATCCATAATTGGCTGCAGATGAGGAAGAAGAGAGGTGGTGGTTTATATTGATCGGGTAATAAAGCATTTGACAAGCTAAAAACAATTCCAGGGAAAAGGATGGGGCACCCCCCCCCCAGTGTCCCCTAACCACCCCCTCTCTCTCTCTCTCTCTCTCTCTCTCTCTCTCTCTCTCTTTCTCTTCCAGTGGCTTTGCTGCATCTTTCGGACCCCCCCCCCGAAAAAAAAAACAAACAAACAAACAACAAAACAAAACAAAACAAAAACAAAAACAAAAACAAAAACAAAAACAAAAACAAAAACAAAAAACAGATATGCCCGAAGGCATACCGAGGATGTAATAAAATTTAATATTATATAGTTACGCAGAAATTTGTTTTTATGTTCCACCCCTACATCTACAGTTGCACGTAGACGATTTGCAGGTATCCTCAAACAATTGCCCCCCCCCCCCCTCCCCATCGAATAGCAAAAAAAAAAGGAGGAAAGTGGGGAAAACAGAGAATGGAAAAGAAAAGAAATAAGAAAGAAACATAGGAGGGAACTTAGGAGGGAAGAGAAAAAGGGTAGGGAGGGAGGGAGAGGGAGGGAGAAGGAGGGAGGGAGGGGAAAGAAAGAGAAAGAGAGAGAGAGAGAGAGAGAGAAAGAAGTAGTGGGGAAGAGGGGGAGGATGTGGCAATAAAATGAAACAAGCCCGCATTATCATATACGTCGGGGATTTTTGTATATATTCAAAACGTATAATATTTCATTTTATTTTATTTTACGACACTGGATCACCTTTCCTTCGAGTAATCAAATTTGATAGAAGGCGAATAGAATGCACGCAAGCTTTTGAGGTTAAAATCTCACGAATATGCTATTACAAGCCACGTGAACAAAGAAATCATTACACATCTTATTTCTTTTTAAACAGAAGGCTGAAATCTTGTTAAGGGGAAAATTAATTTGTGAACTTTCTCGTTCTTTCTATTTGGAAGAATTATCATAGCAGCAATGTTATACTAAAATACTCTCATTATAAGTTTAGAAATATCCCAATTTGTTTAAAACTAGACCAAATTTGTATCCCACATGAGTTTGTAGTCCCATGTAACCATATTTGTGTGCAGTTCTTTTCACTGTAAAATCAGTTTTCAACAGTCAATTTGATGTCATGTTGAAGACTATACCCCTTACACAATTAGAGTAAACCTTTCCATAATTTCTTGATAGTATTTCTCACAATGCAATCCTATGACTAGTATAATCAAAGTAACTTATGGAACGGCTGTTTTCGAGACACCCAGGAGCGTAGCCACGGGGCGGTCGCCCCCCCCCCCCCCAAACGCCAACTAAAAAAAAAAAAAAAAAAAAAAAAAAAAAAAAAAAGTGAGAGCGGGGGGAAGTGAGAGGAAAAAAGCCTAAAAAGGTGCTACGAGCCTTTATCTTTCTCTCAAAAGTTTTTAAAACGTCAAAGCTTTCGCGCTTCGTGATAACCCCCCTCCCCCTCTCCCCCCCCCCCCCCCCCCCCCATGGGAAGCACGCGAATTTTCTTACGCTTCGTGTGCTCACAATCGCTCCCCTGAAATTAAATCCTACCTACTCGGTTGGAGACATATCATATACAATTTTTCACATTAATTTCACTCATCCGGGAGTCACGTTAGTGATCACTCGTTTAGGAGTGAACTAATCGATTCATTAATATTAGAGGGCTCTCTAAAAGAAAAGAGAAATATTTAAACTCTATTTTCACTCCCTCGCGGAGTGAACGACCGTGAGCACTCCACTTTTTTTAGAGAGAGAGTACATGGCAAGTACATGCATTTGCAAGGTTAGGTCTTTTTTTTTTCCTTTTTTTTAAAAATCTTTTAGATTTTTATTAGTATCTTATAATTGCTGTATAATATTATACGGTATGTAAATATGTATGCTAAAGGCGACCCCACCACAAATCATGTGCTTTCCTGGGACCTGGGACCCTCGCCTCCAGACCTTCCAACATATTTTTTTTTAATGAATGTACATTTCATTTTGTACTTATTTGATTGTGAGAAGGAAATAAATGTATTTTGAATCTGAATCTGAATCTGAAAAACCACATCATTCTCCTACCTATTGCACTCATGTTAAGGTCACAGTAGGTTCTATTGACATTAAGGGTTCAGAATGGAGTCACCAAGTATATCACATCTGGAAACCCGCGATCTGAGGTTTTACCATGAATTTGCATGATGAATCTGAGGCATATTTTGCAGGGTTTGAAAGAAAAAAACATTGCTAGATTCTGCGCCTGTCTAATGTTCTGTAGAATAAAAGCACAAAGGCCTCCCAAAATATTCATCAAGCGTTATTCCCGTATACCTGTCTCTAATCGTGTGAATGTCATATTAAGAAATTAAAGATAAAGTTATGATCTGGTCAAGCGATCTCACTGTGAAAGAAACTGTCTGATGGAAGCAGTTGGAAAAGGTTAATTATGCGGTACATAAGAATTGGTGTATACACAGAGGTTCTGGAACCATCAAAACATTTCTTTTGAAATAGCTAAATCTTGTTGAAATTCACGAGCACTTTGTGCACCGCACACAGAAATGTGTATATGGGACTACACATACACACATGAGGCATGGAACTTCGGCTCAAACACTGCCACTATTTCTCGTCATTTATTTCCAATATGAGGGCATTAAAAAAAAAAATCAATCCTTCTCAGGGGACATTTTTTTCTATAATAATCTTCCAAACTAACATAAAAAGAATGAGAAAATCACAAATTATGTTTCGCATTTACCAGAACTCGACCTTCTCTTTAAACTGAAGTCTGGAAGCTGTTCGTGGGCAAATAACCGAAAGAGGTGTATTTTGTTATAATGACCCGATCAGCAGACTGTGAAAAATCTACTCAGACGCCAAGTACATTATTTACATTTCACAAAGTTTTAGGGCACAAAAGGTTGATGTGGTATAATTTTTATTCGTTTTCTTTTTGAGCATACTTTAATTGATGTTTATAGGAGATTACAGTGCCGTCACAAGCTTTTTTCAAGGGGGGTGCCTTTTGGGAAAAAAAAGACAAAACTTACCAACTCCAATGTCAGGCAATGGTGCTGGTGGCGCAGATATGAGCTGTTCGACACTACACAATAAGAACATGTCGCCCTTTTTCAAAAGACACCCCCCCCCCCACCCGGCGACGCCCCCCCAAAAAAAAAAATCTTTTTGGGGGGTCTGGAGGGGGGTGCGTTCGCACCCTCTGCACCCCCCTGGCGACGCCCATGGATTAATAGATGTGTGCGTGTGTATTTGGTTAAAATATCACAATGAATTCATCAGGGCGGATAAAATCATTTGATGTTTTTAAAGTGCATGGTGAGTTCATCGCAAACTATTACACCACACAGCTCACGGTTCATTCCAGGTTTCCTAAATGACACAGTGCCATGCTAGATATATGATATTTTTCCAACCTTACACAAGATTTGACCCGTTATTAGAATCAACATGTGGTAGATAGTCATCTCTTATAAAATTGTCTTTGTGATAATATGTGAAAGTAGTAATGTTGATGATCAGGGCATTTCTGGAGCAATCCCTGTCCTGTAACATTGCGACTTTGATATTCTTTCACAGAGAAACAAAAAGAACGAGGAATTTCTCAAATCATATTTCACCTTACTTATTACGAGACAAATTACAATTGCACCAAATCACTGCCCGAATAAT
>CM046841.1:19030879-19070879 GCA_025618425.1 Heliocidaris tuberculata
TACCTCCCCATCTATATGGTATGAAAAAGTCACACATTTTCTTTATCTACAAAGAAAAAGAATATTCCTCTCATTCCAGCGCCAGATATTATCGAATATACCCTCGTCGGTGAACTCTATCAGTCCCTTCATCAATAATCAAAATGGTGGATTATATCCGATAACAAAAAAGTAGAGTGGACGATTTCATTTAAACCGAAAAAGGTGAATTTTCACTTTATTTTCACTCCCCGCGCAGTCACGTCAGTGATCCCTTGATTTTCTTTAGATAGTATACTCGCCATTGGACAACCGTTTTTTTAGCCTAATTGATCAAAAATACCAGATATAAATTTTAGTCAATGCCCATATCAAGGGATTTTTAAATTTTGTATGAAATAAAAAGACAATACAACTTGTGAGGGAAAGATTTCACGGAATCGGCCATGTGCAGGTCGTGAATGAAATCACAAAAAGTTGCCCGTTAAATGTGTTTTAATATCGAGGCCTTAAAAAGGTGACGAGTTACTGACGGATCTGCTAAAATTTTCACCGACCCTTTGATTCATTTTCCTGATTTTATTCAGATCAACCTGGGCCCAGTTTCATCAAACTTGTTATCAATGATAAGTTGCAATAACTGATATAAGCTACTAAAATCCTATGATCTGATTGGCTGAGAGAACTTCGGCACTTGTTATTGTTATTGATAACAAGTTTTATGAAACAGGGCTCTGGTGTCGGGATAGACTTCTCCATTTTGAAGACAAAGTTGAGTATTGGTCATGATTGTGACTGCATTGTGAAGAAAAAGTCTGGAATTTTCATCGAATGGTTTCTCGTGGAGTGAACAAGAGTAATTGTGTATATTGTTAGGTTTTTGAATTATCTAAATTGTAACAAACTGACTCAATCTTGCTAAAAAATCACAGACAGTGAAAAAGACTTCACACCGATATGGGTACATGGGACTACACACACACACGTACACGCACACGCACACACACACGCACACATGTGGCACGAAAGTTTGGTTAAAACTTTTCAGCAGTTTCCAGTCATAATTATTACGAATATGAGATCATTTGAAGATCAATCCTTTTCTGGGGACATCTCTTTTATGCTATTCTTCCAAAATCACATAAAAAGGAAGAAGAAAATCAAACCATTTCCCCCTTCACCAAAACTGAACTTTCTCTTTAAGTTTAACCAATGGTATAGGTGATGAACTGAGCTAGCTTGCCCAGCTGGAAATGATGCGCTTCCTCGAACATGACTCGGAGAGTAAGGGGGAAACCCCCCGGGGGAGAGGAGACAGTAGCACGCTGATTACCCGAGTCACTGTTTCTACTTATAGCTAAGGGAGGGTGACTGTGAAGGTATATACGACGATGATTGCTAGGGGAGTGGAAAGGGGCAGGGATAACACACACAAAATGTTCCCTGTCGGACTAAGGTTTGGGAATATTGTGATGAAAGAGAGGAGTCGCTGCACATTAATTTTGAGTGCATTAACATCGGTTATCTGAATCCCATCACAAAAATTGGATTAACTTTTATTTTCAAAAAAGCCAGTTTGTAATTAGTACATGGTAAAAAATGACCCTCACATGACCGCAGTTTGTACGCGCACGCGCATCTGTTTTTGATGGACGCGCTGCTTGTTTAACAACTAACATCATACTGGCGCACGAATCATCGTGGTGCGCAATGTATATGAAAGCGCATAAAGGTCAATAATATTGTACTCGGAAATGACCTTTATCTGCACATGCGCAATAGTAATTACGAACTGGCTTATTCTTTCAAGGGGCTTCATCGAAACAAAGAGAGATATGCGAGGGAGATACAGAGAGAGAGAGAGTGGAGAGGGAGTTTCGAGGAGTGTGAGAAAGTGAAATGCAAAGCGAGAGGAGAAGGTAAGAAAGATAGTTGGAATTAATTAGGGACAAATATAGATGCGGGGGGGGGGGGGGGGGGGGTACATCATGTACATAGAGAAACAGAGCGATATCCAGAGATGGGAAACATGGGGTTAATAAAAGGAAAGAAAGGGAGGAGGAGAGTAAGGGAAAGAGAGAGAGGGGGAGGGGATGGGAGAGAGAGAGGGGGGGGGGGGAGAGAATGGGGAGATTGAAAGAGAGAGTGGGGGTGAGAGGAATTTTGAAAACAGGGACGAAAGAGAATAAGTCATTCTGAACGTGCTGAAGAGGGAATGAAATCTAAAGTACATCCTGAACATGCTGAACGAGGCTTCTATGACCTACAATTAACATACATGTATTTTACTATGTTCCCTCTGCATCATTTGATTAAGAAAAAGAAAAGAAAAGAATAGGCCAACAGCAGGAAAAGTTGCAACAAAAAGATCAACCGTATTATCTATCAAAGCTGCCGTATACATTTACTACAACAGGATCTTTAAAAATCAAGGACAATATTTGATATTTCTGCGTTTAATAACAAGCGAAAGTACAGCGACCCTCGAACGACGAAAGTGCAACTCACTATTGCCTGGGGATTCTTACTGTGCATGCTGTGTGTGTGTGTGTGAGACATGGGTATAGTTACCCATCATTTTTAAAGATAAAGTTGTGCTTTGGTGTCGAAGCAATCGAGAGTAGTTGATCATGTCTACATAGAATAATTGATGTATACTGTGAGGTTTTTTAATAATCTCAAATTTACCCAATCTCGGCTGAAAAATCACATGCACTGCACACACAAATGCGTATTATATGGGACTGCACACACATAACTGCGGTATGAATGTCAGGTCCAAACACTTCAGCAATTTAGAGCAGTCCTTTTCAGGGGACATTTTCTTCCATATTATTTGTCACCTCTACCGGAACTCCACATCCTCTTTAAAGAGAAGATAATGTTCTTGGAATGGTGAAAATATGGATTTATCTTGAAATGCCTTTCTATTCCATATAATCATATGACCAGAAATATTTTGAAACTTGACCAATTGATGAAGCATGAGTATGTGGTCCCATGTCTGTGCATTGTTTTTTCACTGTATGTGATTTTTTTTCAGAAAAGATATAGTCAATATCCTATAAGTTTTACAACTCCCAAATCTTACAGTGCCCAGTTTTTCTCATGTACTATAAATCAATAACATATAGGCAATTTCTTTCACAGGGCAATCGCATGACCATCAACTTCCGCTGGAGCATTTCACTAGGTCCATCCATGTGGGTGGTTTCGTATGCAGTCATAAGGGACAGCCTGTCTCGACGTCAGTAAAAAAAATAATAATCAGGGGCATCTCTCGATGATTTAGAATTCTTTGGGAACTCTAAAAAAAAAAAATCTATTTTGTTTAAAAACAGAAAGGGAAATTTTCATAAAAACAAAAAATAACAAGAACGAAAATTTCTCCTCCCCTACAACCTCCTTCCCCTCCCTGTATGGCAAGTATCACATCCCTCCTATATCTATCAGAGTCTAAATTCGCCACTGACTCCCCCTCCCCCTGTCCCATGTATAATAATAACGATAAACTGGGGTTTATTTACCAAGGGTAGCCACATGCAGTACGACTGCTGCGTTGCCAGGTACCCATTCACACTTGTTCACACTTGGGTCGAGGGGGACAAGTGTGGGCGAAGCACCTTGTCCAAGGATGTAAGCACGGGGCCAGGATCCAACCCAGGACCTCTCGTATGATTGAGAGTCAAGAGCCTTCACCAATATAACCACAGTGCTCCCATGGTGTTATTTTGAATACACTCCGGGGTCCTGTTTCATAAAACTTGTCAGCAATGACAAGTTGCAATAACTGTTATAAGCTACTGAAATCCTTGCATCTGATTGGCTGAGAGCAAATTTGTCGGTACAAATCACTGACAAGACACTTGATGAAACACCCCCAGAACCCGATAACCAACATTTTACATCGGTTTAATTAACTCATTACGGTCATGCCAATAAAAGCCATAGAAATCAGAAAAGGGTCACTCTAGGCAGGTATCTGAGACAGGTTCTGCAAGACACTCTCCTGCCTACAGGGTAATAAGTTACCACTATAGATAATTGGACTTTAAAGTGGGGGGGGGGGTGCAATTAATCATATTTGACTGTATCTGGTACCATTGCTTGTAGCCAAACCCGGCTCGGCAGAAAAACTCCAGGTCATTGCTGCAAGGCGACATTTTAAAATGTGTCTTGAATTTGTTACAGATATAAGCTTTTCTGTGACAAGCACACACACAAAAGTAGTGTTATCACATTTTCGGGTGCCTTTGATGGGGTCTGAACTTGCCGCTGGTTTATAATAATTATGCTATTGAAATAACCAAAAATGCAGGTGACTTGATTCATACACACCTGCTCTTTAATCATCAGTTCTGATGGAGTTGAATAAAGGTTGGATATGATAAATGATACATTGATAGCTTATTATCAAGGTGAGTTATTTATGTCGTTGACGGTTTCGGGGGGCTAGGACTCCATAAAACTTGACGCGTTTTGATGAGCAATAATAATTTAATGTGGTTAACATGTAGCTGGTATTACAGATCACTAATTATTTGGTGATTGAAATGTTTATAGGTTGCATTGTTTTACTATCAGGGCATGTCGTTTGTACTTAAGACAAGGAACGAAAATAGGTGAGGCCTTGAGAAATCATCCAAACTTTGGAAAGTTCCATGATGAGTATTAGACTTAGCCTTGCAGTGCAAATACTGTGCAATGCTGCGAGCTGAGGGTAAAGTAGTGAAATTCGTTTCTAAATAAACAGCTATCAAAAATAAGCACTTAACATTACTCCCTATTGCTTTTTTTTTTTTTTTTTGTGGGTGGGTGGGGGGGGGGGGGTTGTTTGTTTGTTTGTTTGTTTTTTAAATTTCTACAATGAATAATGGTGAAGTGTCTGGATGAGATTGTTGTTTAGACATTTATTCGTCTTCCTCAAAACAGTTTCATCTTTAAGCTCCTTTTCTTCTTTTCTTTCTTTCTTTGCATGCAAAACTAAAATATACATCCAGGCCTACATGAGTGTTGCTTAAGAAACTTCATCAACCTTCTGCATACAAAAGAACATGTGGATTTTTTTTTTTCCGCTTCAAGAAAGGTAACAAAAAGTTCGATTGACATAGCTTATGATCGTACATTAACTATCAAAGATGGAAATACTTTCTAAACTACTCTTTCAATGAACCCATGATAAGTGAACTCTAGTTAAAAGTGCAAGGTGACCCGGAAGTGAAAGGAAGGTCATTGGCGATCGCGCCCGCCGTCTACTGACCTCTGGCGGATAGAGATGAGTAAATTTCATATTTCGCACATGAATGACTGGCGCCGTTCCCACCATGCCTTACCTGTTTACCGTCAGCAATCCGTGTTTATATTCAGTGGCATTCGAGGGGACACTTGTATCATGGGAAGGGGGGGGGGGGGGAGAGCACACCAAACTCACCAGGGGAATGAAATGCGAGACAGCAAAGTCATCGTGTGAGGGGGTGTCATATCATCCTGTTTCTCTTTCTTTCTCTCTCTCTCCTTCCCCCTCAGAAGCCATTTTTTTCCTTCTTTTTTTGAATGTTCAATTACGGGTCCAGCCATTGATGAAATAAATTGTGTGCGAACAAGGGCATCGAGTGGTGTGCAGGGAGGATGCGATCGTATCATCCTCTTTTCACGGTGCCTTAATTTCCTTCCCCCCCCCCCCTCCCTCTCTCTCTCTCTCTCTCTCTCTCTCTCTTTCTCCAATTTATTATTTTTTTTTTTTTTCTTTTTTTTTTGCCCATTCGATTGGAGAGTATGGCTCCACCAGAGCTATACCGCTGCATGTATTGCTTAGTATGCACCTTGCACACGACACGTCATCAATTTGGTTGACGCAGGGCTGCGTCAGGGACTTGTTAGGGTGTTTGACGCACCATGAGAGGGCGACATAGTACAAATTACCCCCCCCCCCCCCCAAAAAAAAAACAACAACAACAACAACAAACAAAAACAAAAACAAAAACAAAAACAAAAACAAAAACAAAAAAACTGCAAAATGAAAAGTGCACATATCATGCATATAGTGTCGAATTACTGGCGTATGGGCCGGGCTTCACGGGCTCG
This sequence comes from Heliocidaris tuberculata, assembly GCA_025618425.1. NCBI lineage: Eukaryota > Metazoa > Echinodermata > Echinoidea > Camarodonta > Echinometridae > Heliocidaris > Heliocidaris tuberculata. The sequence continues at coordinate 19,036,943 of CM046841.1, forward strand.
ATTAGCACACTAACCCAGTCGGAATGACGCCCCGCATGCAACGGGCATGATATTGCATGGTAGTTAAGATATTGGCTCATTAAAATTAATAAGGGGGTCGCTCACATTTGGACAGATGCGGAGAAATCATACCTGCATTTCTTAAGCATGGCGTGTCATTAAGACCTTCAAGTTATCAAGTTATATCAAGGTTGGTCGCCTACACTTGTATAAAAAGAAACACAAACAAACAAAAACTGTATCACAATATCATGTCGCTCACTTGTATGAAGTTGCATCCTTTAAGCCCACCGCACGCTGTACGATCTGGTCCCCGTTGTATAAAACTTTCACCATTATTGGTAACTCTGCTATCAGTGGTAACTACCATGGTAACATCACTCAACAGCCAAGCAAATTATCCCCCTTCCCATCCCGGAAAGTTGATGTTCGGGCAAGCGACGTAGCTATAGTACCTCAGCCCCCAGGCGAAATTGTGCCCGTACGCCCTTAGATGTAATTACACTTCTCAGCAATTTCCCACAGCGCCCCCCCCCCCCCCCCATGTAAGAAATCCAACCAGACCCAGTGTGAATAATGAAATTATTAATTACAAAAGTACTATTTCTACAGTCATCCAACATCACAAATAAGAAATCAAATTACATTATAAGTACAGTATAAAAAGATATCCTATTGAAATTGATAAAGAGGGTTATTAACCTGAAGTCCCTGCATGTCATATATAACACTCTTCTCTTTCTCGATACAGTAATTCAAGACATGTTTCATTTGAATTTGAAAACATAGCGTGCCATTAATCCTTTCATAACATAATACTTTCAAATCTTTCTGAGCACGAAAATGCAATGAAATATAGTCACGCACTGAAGATAAAGTCAAGTGTGTTCATAAAATTGTAAATAAGTTTTCATAGCCAAGGAAATATCAGTGCGTTCATCCACAATAGTTGGCGCTAGACTAATTCATTGAACAGTTAAAACGACAAATCCGAAAAAAAAAGTCATGGATTAAACATAGCGTTATTGTTGCACTACCATGAAAGTTACCATGACATCCTATTAATCTTGAAAATAATTATAATTTTACTTTGGTAAAGTAAATGACAACAGCCAACCTGACTGACGGCCCACGAGGCCGATGGCCTACTACCAGGCCTGCAACTCTCCTGAAATTCCCGAAACAGAAATTTTGAGCTGTCGGTTTAATGGACCGTAAACATGGAAATATTTCATTTTTTTGCAGGAAATTATTTCACGTGTGAAATAGGGGAACAAAAGAATTTAATTCATTAAAAAAAAAAATCCCTTGTATTGAACAAAGGGAACCAATCCATATTTGAAAGAGCAGATTAAACTTGTTTTGGTCGCCTTGCAGCCATGTACACTCTAGGCTGATTTGGAAAATGATTTTTATAAATGTTCAACAACTGAAGTCTTCCGTCGATGTTTGCAAAGAGAGAGAAAGAAAGAGACAATCAGAGGGAAAGAGAAGGAGAGAGAGAGAGAGAGAGAGAGAGAGAGAGAGAGAGAGAAAGTGTGAGTTCAACAACTAGTCCCTGCTCCACAACGCCCAAGGTGAACATGGTGAATGGGGTGAAGTACGGTGTCAAAACCCTTGTCAAGCCCTGATCGATAGGGGCGCGATGGCGGAGGGGGGTCATGCACTTGCATGTTGTTTTTATATGCCACGCCCTTTCATTAAACTGACATCAGGATGCTAATTCCACCGGTCGTTACTGCAGTTCATGACCTGCCAAGCATCCCCAAGTGTGAACATGTGGTCAACTGAAATTTTGCGTCTGGGTTCAAGCAAGGGGCAGGGCAAGGGGCACACAAGTGGTGTGCATGCTTTGTGACTAGGCATCATGCCCCTAAATGGTTGAGAGTGGCGTTTGGTAAGCATCCCTATCACTTCAACCACCTTGTCGCCAAAGTGGCAGAACATGAGGTCCTAACCGCCCCCGCCCCCCTTTCGAAATCCGGATTACCTTAACAAACAATGCCCCGTTAATTGAGGATTTTTTAAAAATAAATGTGACCCTTCCAAAATCGTGCATACGACCCCTCTTTTAGGCCTGTCCCCAGTCCCTTTTTGTCTCGAAAAACTGTAAAATTGACAACTCTCGCAAATTTCGCGGATGGTCAATATTCTCGAATATTCGTTCCTCGAAATGACCGCGCTCAATTTTTTGAAAAAATTTGTGAAAGTTTTTTTTTTTTTTGACTTGCGGAATTTTCTCGTCGGAAAAGTTTCTACATTTGATGTATTCAACTTTTACATTATGATAATGGCAAAGTATATCAACCCCGTTATTTGCTGAATCACATTTGCTGATTGAATTTTATGACGACACAATATGTAAATATTATGTATGTCATTTTGGGAGTGTTGATATGGCTACGCCACAGCCACGTACACCTAGCAACATGAGCATGTAGCCCCTTGTTAACCTCATTAAAAGACCTTTTCCGTGTGACACCGCGGTCATCTTAAGGTTGAAATAGTTTGATTAGTCTCTTGAGAAAGGATGTCACCGCAGATTAAACCGTCACTCGATCTCCATCTCAAGTGTCTGGCTAACTAATAACAACTTCTTTCCGTCCGTTATGACTATAATGAATCAGAGCCAACCATACACAGAGTTTGACTAACTTGGTTTCACTTGGGCACAACATGGCGAATATTCCTTTTGTTGCATGATTGCCTAACAAAGCAAAATTCGCCATATTTTACCTACTGGAAACGAGCTGGCCAAACTCTGTGTATTGATGACTCTGTAATGAATAAGAAAACAAAGCCCATCCTTCTCTCTCTCTCTTTCTCTCTCTCTCTCTCTCTTTCTCTATCTATCTGACTATCTCCATCTCTCTTTCTCTCTCTCTCTCTCTCTCTCTCTTCCTTCTCTGTCTGTTTCTCTTCCTTTCCTTCTCCCTTTCCCCTTCGCCTATTTGTCTTTATCTCTCATTTAATTTCTGAGGCTATATTGTGTTTCATTCTTTAGCACGAATTTAAGCATAATTGACTATTTATTTCACTTCAGTTCTATAAAAGCAAATAAGTCAGAGGCCCTATAAGTTTTAATGGATCCCTCACTGACAAACGTCATGGGAACCCCAGGTTTATCCCGTTTGCAAGACCATCACTAATCTATACCTCCTCTAGAGTTTGGTTCCAGCGATGATGGATCAATTATTGCTTATACGTTTATGCATGTACATCGGCGGATAGATTTTGAGGGGCTCCCCCCTTTTTTTCTTTCCTGGTGACTATAGGCCTAAATATAGTCAACTGCTAAAGAATAGATGACCATCATTATGCTTTCTTTCTTATTTAAGTTAACGTCATGAAATGTAAAATTGACAAGTTATTGATCCTTGAAGGGCGGAGACATATCAGTCGGGTCTGTTTTATCGCTAACCTATTTGTCACAGATGCCCAAAACGGCCTGTTTAGGATATAACCAATATTGTGGTTTCAGTGACCAGTCACTACCAATCTTGATGAAAGATGGTGTGCAATTATAACTTCGTCAAAATATGACACTGCAGGTCCCATCCTGGGCGGATCCAGGATTTTGTAAAAGGGGTTGGGGGGTCCATTCCCCCGAAATCTATCACAAGACAGCAAGCAACCCCCCCCCCCAAAAAAAAACAAACAAAACAACAACAACAACAACAAACAAACAAACAAACAAACAAACAAAACAAACAAACAAACAAACAAACAAACAACAACAACAACAACAACAACAACAAAGGTTATCAAGCAAAAAAAAGGAGGGTCAAATTGCCAAACTCTATGACAAGCAGATAAAGGGGGTCCAATTGACAAAAACCTATGACAAGTCAAAGAGAAAGTGATCAGGAACTCCGTGCCTCCCCCCCCCCCCCCGATCCGCCCCTGTTAACAGTGTACAAATTCGTCCATTAGAATGATGAGATGATGACGAGGTCAATGACCAGTATGTCGTTGACGTTTGGGGGATGTTTATGTCTCGCTCCGAAGACAGTTTTCTTGCCTGGGTCGTTCCCAGGTTAAATGATTTTTTCCCAGTGCGAAGCGGTCAGACATGCAGTTGCCCTCTGCACGAATTCGCACACGCCTCATCCCCCATGTGACCCCTTAAAGGCCAGATATGATTGATGATTTCATTAGACTCCAGCATAACTATCGGGGCAATCATCAGATCATGGTAGTTACAAAACGATTATAACTGTGATGGCAGTATTATAGTACTGTGTTTATAGTAGGTAGTAAAATAAAGTGTGTTTTCTTGCCTTGAAAAAACCTTTTTCTCTAATTGGATCTTTTTTCATAAAATAGATGAACATTGTGCATGAAAGGAAGGCTGTAAAAATGGAAATATCATTCACCTTTATATGGCTATGAGAGTTTATCCCACCGATTTTAAATAGCTGGGTGGTATTAATGAATGAATATCAAAGAATCTTTGATTTCATGTAGCCTCTATTATAAAAAAACAAAACAAAAAAAAAAAAAAAAAACTGCATGAGCTGCAAAATGTATTCATTAAAATAGAAATAAAACCACATTGGTGACAAAATAATCAACAGCAAATACACATCTAGTATACTACTACAGTCCACGGGTATATTTCGTTTTGGTGTTTAGATGGAAACCATTACCATTACACCCCCCCCCCCCCCCTTTGAATGGCAAAACAATGTGAGGAATAGGAGAAGGGAAATAAAAAGAGGGGACATGATGAAAGGAGAAGAAAGAGAGAGAGCGAGAGAGATGAACAAAAATACAAAAACATGATAAATAATGTATGAGAATGATGAAGATTACAAAAATAAATCATCTTATATATATATATATATAATATATATAATTTTTTTTTTTTTTTTTTTTTTTTTTAATTAATTTTTTTCTTAATGAATACACTGCCCTTTATCACTCGCGTTTCGTCTCATATACAGAATGAAACCCTGCATCTTTCTATGTCATTCCCGTTGGTACATGCAGAGTTAAAGTAATTTTGGTAACTTTGTAGAGGCTTGATAAAATCTTAGCTGCCTGGCCTTACATGCTATCAGTGTATGTAATATGGTGTAAAAATGAAGCTCAGGGGGGAAAAAGCACTTCAAAATCATCATGTGCTTCCCAAAAGTAAACATATGCAAGTGACCGGAAATGCCAGACTCATTTTCATAGATCATTTAGTCATATGATATTTCGTAGTTAGTCATAGATATCTTAATAATAGCATTATATGTTTGAAAACCTTTCTATGCCTGGCTATTTATTTATCCTTTTGAACATCATCATACAAGACAGATATCAAAATTCAACAATTTATTAAATCAAACCTCCACAAAGTTATCGAATCCCTTTAAGGCCTATTTTGTTTATCCTATGCCTTGTGCGCCTATACAATATGACCTGTATGAGGGGTAATTATGTGATTCAGGCCGTTCTTGTATCAGGGGCGTGAAAATGAGGAAGTTCCCTAAAGGTGACGCTCTTTACTTAATCAAAATGATCGAAACTTCATCATCTCTGGATTACATTATGATTTTCTTCCGCTTTATACGGACAAGACAAGTTTATAACAAGTTGTGTCACGCCTTCGGGACTTCCTCCTTCACGTCCCACATGTGTCGGTCGAGAATGTGCTCAACTCATGTCATTTTTTTTTTACATTGTCATTCTGTTACCATAGTTACTCGTAATGAAAGAATTAGATATGACTAAGAATTTGAATGTTAATGGAATATGGAAAAGGAGTAGCAGTCACCCTCCCCTAAAAACATTTTTTTAAAACAAAGACAATCATTTCGGCTTCCCTTGTGTTTCGGAAATGAACATGACAGATCTTAATTAATTTGTGAACGCGATTACCCCCCCCCCCCCCCCCTCTCTCCCCCCCCCTCTCTCTCTCTCTCTCTCTCTCTTTCTCTCCGTCTCTCCCTTTCGATCTCCGTCTCCCTCCCTGCACATTATGCTCATGCCCCCACTCCCTCTCCTTTTCTCTCTCATATTTGTCCTGGCTACGCCATCATATCATTCTCTGAGGCAACAAGCCTCCAAAGTCAATGACATATACCTTCCCTATACCTCCAGGCAATCGCGTGTCAGGACACCTGCTGCATGAAGCGGAAACTCGGCCGGGTTCGTCCCCAGAACTCCCCGCGGCGTCTGGGCTGACGTTCGCTGAAAATTGATCAGAGGGGGAGGGGGGGGGGGCTACTTTCTATCTTTCTTTACTTTCCGTTTCTAACTCTTCCCTTTTCCGCACACTGAGCTATGAAACAACACGATGACTTGCCAAACCCAGTGGGGTAGATTCTCGATAGAGATGCGTGTCAGTCGTGGACTCTGGGTCACGAGTTTGCCCAGCGCCAGGCCGCACCAGGCATGCTGATGAGGAATTAAATATTGGAAAATATTTCGAAAATGATGTGGAACTTGACAGGTTAGGGGCGAGGGTGGGAGAGAGAGAAGGAAGATAGTTAATACTGGCAGGTGGAATATGGAGTGGAGGGTTACATGTCCTTTCCCAAGAGATTTTTATTTCGAAGGTTCGTTGATCCGAAGGTTTAGTAATCCGAAAATCAAATAAAGTACAAAATTCCGAAAACGAAACAGAAACATTCATCATTTTCGGAATAACGAACCGTATTTCATTTTCGGAATTAGGCTATGAAACCGACCTTCCAAATTATGATTCCTATTCCATTTGAGGAATGCTATTTGAAATTTGTGTTTCGGAATGATAAACTTTAGGAATTACGAAACCTTCGGAAAAACGGGGTAGCCCGAGTGGACGGGAGATAGCCTCCGAAGGTGCCACACACTATGAGCATGATGAGTGACGTATACGTCAGAGAAAGGGAGAGAGAGAGAGAGGGGGGGGGGGAGAAAGTATTGGTAATATTCTGGATTTATATAGCGCCTCATACATCTATACGATGTTAGCGCTTTACAGCTATATCAGGAGTATAGGAGAGAGTTTCAGTGATGAAAGGTGAACATCTCTCCAGTGAAAAATCTGATCGACTCAAAAATTAAGTTACATAGAATCCTGTGATACATGTATTAGGAAACGTCTACAGACTCGTCATGAGTTAACCCGCTGGGCATGCTGGGTATTATGCGTAATCGCCCAGCATGCACTACGTGCAGGTTGACAGTCATTAGGCCAGGAGCCTGTCCGAGCCTGTCCTGACATCGTCAACCCATTTTCATCCATAAGATTTGACCCCTAAAGTTACTTGGACCATCTACGACATGGACAAAAAGGTTGTCAGCATGACCGTAGCCGCTGGCTTTAGCCCCCAGAGCCCCCCCCCCCCCCTTAAAAAAAAAAAAAGACCCCAAATTCGGGTCGATTTCACCCCATCTCCCCCATGCACCAAACTTTGTCAGTAAGATGTAGTCCGACTGGACATTACAAAACACACCCCCAAAAAACTTACAAAAATTTCCGTCGTGATGGGGTGTCAGACGGCCCCTAAAAATTGGGGTAAATTTTTTCCCTTGAAGCCCAAGGACGAAATTTGGTCAGAAGGAAGAGCTATGGATGTACATTCCAAAAATATAAAAACTGGCAAAATTGTCCATCAGGAAGGGGTGTCAGACCCCCTGAAATGAAAACCCCAAAGTGCCCTTGGACAAAAATGCGCTGTATGTAAAGGAAAACCATTTTCTTACCTTCTGACTGTGATAACTCAAAAGTGGTTTATTCAATTCAATTCAAATTTATATAGTGTAATTTAGAGCTTAATAATTTTCTTGAGGTGCAATGTGGTATCAATTGGTCATTTCATTAATAAGTTATTAAATTATGAAAAATGTATTGTTTTTTTTTTGTAGCCCCAAAATATTGTCAGGATTATATAAACACACACATTTTTATATTTTTTTGGAATGTACATCCATAACTCTTCCTTCTGACAAAATTTGGTCTCTGGGCTCCAAGGGGAAAAATTTACCCCAATTTTTAGGGGCCGTCTGACACCCATCCCGACGGAAATTTTTGTCAGTTTTTTTGTACTTTGTAATGTCCAGCCATACTACTTCCTACTGATAAAGTTTGGTGCATAGGGGAGATGGAGTGAAATTGACCCGACTTTGGGGTCTTTTTTTTTGGGGGGGGACGGGGGCTCTGGGGGCTAAACCCAGCGGCTACGGTCAGGCTGACAACCCGTTCGTCAATGACTTAGATGGTCTAAGTCACTTTACGGGGTCAAATCTTATGGGTAAAATGGGGTGACTATTTCGAGACAGGCTCCCAGAATACATGCAGACTATAGGAACGTTGCAGCAGGTTGATGGGAAAAGTGATTCCAACTCTTTCGTGAAAAATCGTATAAGCATCTTATTGTAATTACATTATCCTGATTACTTAATTGAGATGTTTGCAAATTGTTTTGTGACAATTACGAGTTCTTGTCAAATGAAATTCACACCAGAACCCACACAAATCTTTCACTGAGTGTTAAAAGCTATGAATTAATGATATCTGTAAAAACATGGTGATAATAAAAAAAATGCATGACCGTGATGACTGCTGGATAATGAGTAAAGGGAGACACTGCAGTATAATGCATTGCCCTATCTGTGTATAATTTTACTTACATTTTTCTGATTTAAAAAATCCTATAATCACTACTTTATCTAGTGGTGCAGCTATACGGGGACATGGGGGCTCGTGCCCCCCCCCCCTTCATTCGAATGAAAAAAAATTTAAAAATAAAGGTGAGACAGAGAGAGGGGGGAAAAGGGAGAGGAGGGAAGGGAACTCGAATAAACAACATAGGACCCCCCCCCCCCTCTAACAGTAAATGTTTTTGAATACGCATTTCATCCACATCATATAACTGGTGGGTGCCCCCCTCCCCATGATGCTATTTCCCCCTCAATGGCTGTACACGCTATGCTATGATCATATATATATATATATATATATATATATATATATATATATATATATATATATATATTTAGTATATCAGTGTTGGGTACCTCGAGATCTTGATCTTGATCTTGATCTCGAAACCAGTCTCGAGATCGGCATCAGTAACCTCGATCTTGTTCTTGATCTCGAAGGTGTTTGTCTTGATCTTGATCTTGATCTCGAGACCAGTCTCGAGATCGGCATCAGTAACCTCGATCTTGATCTTGATCTCGGACATTATCTGATCTTGATCTCAGATGTTCTAATCTCGATCTTGAGCTGCGGATCTTGATCTTGATCTGGATCTCGGATTGTCTGATCTTGATCTTGATCTTGATCTTGATCTCGGACCCTCTGGTCTTGGACCCAACACTGATATATATATTTGCTTTCTTTAATATCACTCTTCATTTCTAATCTAGCCCCTCATGATCAGACACTATAAAACAAACAAACAAACAAACAAACAAACAAACAAACAAAAAACGACCAGCATGGTGAGCTCCGCGTAAGATTAATATGAAACATTTATACGAATATATATAGCAATCGGATATAACAGGACATTATTTCATGAAAAGATAATGATTAGTGGATTAACTAGATTGTTTCCAGTATCAGTCATATACTATACCTATAAATCAGAACCTACAAGACTTCCACTTTGTTTATTTCTTTACATATAGATATATTACAAATAGCTAACTTGATCAAGGTTAGGACTTTGTACGTCGACTCAAGGTCAATATTTTGTGGACAAGGGCATGAAATTGTTTACAGACCACAATGACAAGGAAAATACCGATGCATGCTAAGAATGTGAAATCAAATTCAAAGCAAAAGGGACACGGTTGAATCACACCATTATCTTTATTTATCTATTTATTTGTTTGTTTATTTTCTGTGTTGATTTTGTTACGGATATCCTCAAACGTTGTAAAATCAAAATCTCTGTGTCAATCAGAAAAAGAATGACATGTGTAACGGTTGCTGATATCATCAAACTACAACACAAATAAACCATTATATCTTATTTACTACAAGGCATATGTATAAATAAAATGCCTGCATATTTTGTTTGAGACCGACATACTTTTGTTTCCATTTACTTTGATTGCAAACGTCCTCGTTGAAATGAACTTGAAATAATTATTTGTGTCGTCACACGCGGTGTTCCATAACAAAGTTTGAAATAGAAATAACTTACCTTTTAATAATGAAATCATGCAGGAAAGATGTAACGATAATAGATATCTAACGAACCGGAATGTTTTTCCTCGTTTTTTTCTCTATTTCTTTTTTCTATCGTGTTAAATTAACGCCCTGTCACCTTATGTCAATCAATTTGATATATGGAGGTCAGTTATTCTTGTAAAAACTGTTTTTCTAGTCATGCTTGTATATTGACTAATATGTAATATATGCGTATTGGAAGCTATTCACCCATGGGTATATACACTACAGAAGTGTTAGTTTGAGGTGTTTTATTGGCTGGCAGCCAGGATGATAATAAAAATGAGAAATGATAATGGATAGCGAGGAAGTAGGGCAAGGTGGTCAACGGTGAATAAACTTTCTTCCTTTTAATTTTGTTATAGATTGATATAAACATGTAGATTGAAAACTAATATGATACATCGTTTCGAAACTGAAAGAATATCCAGAGGCGTGACCAGTAGTACATGTACTGAGCAATTATACGTGTTCATGAAAATGAAAGCATATTATTTAACAATGCAGAACTTTATTATCAAAATTAATTATTTTTTTTCTCCTCAACCCCCTCTCTCTTTCCTCACTCTCCCTCCACCTTCTCTCTCTCCCCCTCTCTCTCTCATTCTGCCATCCCTTCTCTCCCTCCCCCTCTCTCCCCCCTCTCTCATTCTACCCCTCTCTCTCTCTTTCCTCACTCTCCCTCCACTCACTCTCTCTCTCTTTCTCTCTCTCTCTCTCATTCTGCTACCCCGTCTCTCCCCTCTCCCCCCTCTCTCTCCCATTCTACCACCCCCCCTCTCTCTCTCTCTCATTCTGCCCCCCCCCCCCAAAGTCTGATTCTTATCTTTGTTGACGGTGTATCACGTTTGTTTGCTCCTGAATGATTACCATATTTCCTACATCAATTTTCTTATTTCTCTCAATTTGAAGTGGAAAAGGCGGGATAACATGAAATAAACAAGAATTTCAGGAAAATGACAGGATATGAATATCAACTAAAAAAATGTACATGCACGATGCATATTGGCATACAGCTGCCAGTTTAATGAGCTTGACATGCTCACAGTCCCAGGCCTTACGGAACGGTGTTATTTGCGGTCATGTTCACTCACAATGTCAATGACTTCATCCCGCATGCATCATGCGCACGCAATACGGATTTTCCAGATCATTGGGCGTCAGTAATTGTAAGAACAGGAGAAGAGGACGATGTATCGAAAATGAGCTCCAATAAAAGCAATCGTTTTTCTCGGAAGTGAGACGAATTTAGCAAGATTTGTCATCCCCCGATGAAGGCAGGAAATAAAACGAGAAGAAAGAGAGAAAGTAGTGTTTGCGTGTAAGAATGACAGAGATAGAGAAAGAGAGAGAGAGAGAGAGAGAGAGAGGGAGAAAGAGAAAGGGGAGGGGTTTGAGACGGTATGCGTGCGAGGGGCGGCCCTTGGAAATCATGAATATGAATGAATTATGATTATGATAATAATGCCAGTGGAGTAGGAATATTCGTCATGCTTCTACCATGTCTACTTTTCAAAAACATAGACTAAGCCTATAGAAATAAACCAGACCCAGGCAAATTCATATGATTCAAAGTTCATTGACCTACTACATCCATACAGTTCGGGGTCTTAGTATTGGGGGTCCAGTAAAAATCAAAGATATTGATTATGGGCATTTCTATGAAAAACGTGTGTATATTTAATAAAGAAATGAGTTGGCACTTTAATATATAGTTTTAAAGCTGTTTTCTCCTGACACCAAATCGAACGAATTGGTTCGAAGGGAAAAATTATATTTTTAACGATTTCTAGATTAGGTCTGCTGTGTTTAGATTATTCACATTTTTATTCATTTAAAGTCTACCTGATTTTGTACCTCTCCAACTAGTAGCTTTGGAAAAGTATATCATTATCACTCAAAGATAAAATTGAGTTCTGGTCATGCAATGACATTGAGAAAGAAACTGTCTCAAAACAATTGGGAAAGGTTGACCATGTCTACATAAGACTTGTTTTATACTATGTTGTTTTTTGGAATCATCAAAATAGATAAGAAATTGAACCAATCTCACTGAAAAACACATGTACTGCACACAGAAATGTGTATATGGGACTACACACACAAGTGGCATGAATGTTCGGCCCGGACATTTCAGCTATTTCTATTCATATTTCGAATATGAGGGCATTTGTAGAGCAATCCTTTTCAGGGGATTTTTCAAGTTTGATGTTCTTCCAGACTGACATAAAAGGAATGAGAAAGCTTGCAAATTAATTTTTCACCTTTCCCAGAGCTCAACCTTCCCCTTAACGTTTAATAGTAGTTAGATCTAGATGTATGGAAATATTTACATTGCTATCGTGGCTATTAGGCCTATGTATTGATAGAGAGATAAGCGGGTGGTGGAAATGTGGATATAGATGGAAAAGAAGGACAAACTGGAGAAATGATAGCAAATGAGCTTTTTTAAAAAAATGGAGAGATCCCTAACCGAAAATATTCCATAGATCATCTCTCCATCCTTGATCCATTCCGGTTCCTTACTCGTTCTGTTTTTAATTATTCTTAATTTTTAGAAAAAAAAGGGGCATAGAAAACAATATTTATATCTAATCCTTAAAATGAAACGAAAGATTATCAAACATATCGAGGGGCAGGGGGAGGGGAAGGATCTTCCGGGGTTGTCGGATCACATAATTAGAAAGAAGGGGGGGGGGGGGGCTTGACAGGGAAAATTTGCGTCATCTGCCTGTAGTAGACACGCATTGGTTAGATTCATTTATCCTGAAAATGAAAATCTTTAATATAATTTTCCAGGTGCTTATAGGATTATCCCTAAGTGGTTGTTTACACGTCTTTTTCTGGAGGGTCAACGCACGATATCATGTAACCTTGGAGGGCGATATCTTCGGAGAACGAAAAAAATCCGTGTTTACAGTTTGCGAACGCTCGACTTCGTCAGTCAATCAGTTCCACACGACTGAATCTATTAATATGTGGGACTGTGGGTGATCGTGAAGCGGTGCATGACTGACCTCTGGTCGCCGTAGCCTACATTGGCGCTAGCTCTGTTTTTTGGCGTTTTCCTGATCAAAAAGACAAATAAATCCTTGAGATTCGAAATGATATCGTCTCAGGAAAGAGACAAACATCTCCCACGGACCGTCTCGTAGTGAAAGAAGTCTATCATGTTACAATGAAACATGATTTATGTGTGTTTTAAATGCTCATGAAAACAACTTATTTAAAGTCAGGACTATGTTGAATACGCGATATATAATTGGTCCCGCCATCATGACTATCTGTGAAATAAAAACTTAACAAAAACAAAAACAAAAAACAAAAACAAACACAAAAACGAAAAAAAAATGAATAAAGTATTTTTTAAAATGTAATGCACAAATGACTAAGCATGTGGTTCGATCGGGCATCACTTGTTGAATACCATTCATATTAATCATACATATCATCACAATTTTCCCTTATGTCAAGCATAATCTATTTATTTATTTATTTTTTATTTTTATTTTTTTTGGAAATACCTTCAGAATATTTCATAATAATATATTATTTTAAAGATACACACTCTCTATTTGACGGCCTGAAACTTGAATAAGAAGGTAGGTTTCCAAATTGGTTACTGAACTGAACCAGGGTACTTGCTTTACCCCCCCCCCCCCCTTCCATGATGCCAGTGTCCTAAAACATTGGACCATCGAGCTCACGCTACGCCTAGTCTGCAAGCACAGACCCTAATTGGAAAATCATTGTGTCTTGAGAGAAACCTAATTCAGCTACCTTCTGGTCGTGTCAGGGGCAGCTGCTATAGTACATAGTCTATGGTAGTCTTACAGTGCAGACACTCTTTTACAACTGACCAGGGTTTGTGCCTGCAAACTACGCCATTGAGCGTATATCGTGTTAAAGATAAAGCTGTCTTCTGGTCATGAAATTGAATTGTGAAAGAAACTGTCTCAGAACAATTGGGAAAGGTTGATGATATAGCACATAAGAATTGGTGTATGATGTAAGGTTTTGGAATCACCAAAATGATAAGAAATTGACTCAATCCTGCTGCGAGTCACATTCACTGCACACAGAAACGTGTATATGGACTACACACAAACGTTCGGCCGAACATTTCAGCTTTTTCTTGTCATATTTTGAACGTGAGAGCATTAAATTTTAAATAGCAATCCTTTTCCGGGGACATTTCTTTTATGATAATCTTCCAAACTAACAATTAAAAAATGAGAAAGCCCACAAATTATTGTTTTAACTTTCCTAGAACTTAACCTTCTCTTTAACTCACCATTGACAGTCAGCCTAAAGGATGTAGTCTGTAATTCAGACTCAAGTATTATGACTAACATAAACTCCACCTCTTCTCCGGTGACCGACAGATGCATGGATGTTCCGCGGTCAGTGGGTCTATCCTACACAGTACTTCAACCCTGGACCAAACACTATTCTTAATCCTAACCCTGAGCCTAAACCGAACATCAGACCCAGATGAACACTAACCCCAACCCTATGTCTTTGACGAAATATAGCCCCGGAGCACTTGTCGCCGGAGCTATGTCGGAGCAAGGAGTTATCACAGAACTCCTTGGTCGGGGCACCCAAAAGCATGATAAGAAATCGATTAGTGATCAAGACCATTACGTCAATGATTTTGACCCGGCGGGCAGTGAACTTCCAGCCTAAAAGAGATGACTGACCGACCTCGCAATAGAGGCAGAAAGGTGTCAATTTGAAGAAAATCGTTATTTTCCCTCCTTTTCAATTGATATCTATATCGAGCTGCATGTCAACAATTATCATCATGCATACAGGATGACAATACCTAAAAGTGCATAAATACAAGATGAACAGAAAAGCAATTCTTGAACGAGAATTGTTTTCACCTGCAGGGCATCGAACTCGTGTATGATGCATGTACAAGGGAATGCAATGCATGAAGAAAGGTGTGAATTTCTAGAAATTGACTCTTAGTTTTTCTCCTTAGATCAACAGGTAGTAGCACGCGATGACAAGAGGCACGGTCGCGACAATGGACGAAAATATAAGGACGACAAAATAATGACACAAAGAGAAATGTAAGTATAAAAGAAATACTTGGAGCGTGAAATTGATTCGCGTTTTTATATGGGTGCAAACATGCTTATTTTCATCGGTATGATTCATATTGTTGATTGGGTTGTGACGGTATGATAATAAAAAAAAAAGTCAAATCACTGATGACATCTATTTGATAATTAGCCAATAAAAATGAGTAGCTAACCTCTATTATTTTGATACTCAACGATAAACATGTTTGTCCAATGTCATTAAATGGGGGAGACTTGTCTTTTCATTTCCCCATCAAAGTTTGAAGACCTCGATGCAGAGTCTGTCGTCATTTTCAACTACAATGGTTGTTGATATTTAAAAATAGAACTCTTAATCGCTTTCTTCCCAGAAATAAACCGAAGAAGCTAATCGATTTTCAGAAATGCAAAATGAATAATTCAAAAGATCAGGTCACAAATGTATTCATTAATGTCAGCCCTTCAACCCGGAGACCCTGGTTACTCACGAAGTATTATGCACATGCTATGAGTTTATTTTATTTCAACATGCAAGTGTAGGTTTACATGTTGCTATGTTGGACAAGTCTCTGTAAAGCTTTCCAACCGTCACTAGAAATATTGTAGTTGAAGTATGCTTAAAATTCGTACATATATACGTTTTTGTGAACGCGCAAGTCTGTTTCCGTGCATGGCTCTCATGATGTCATGTATAAAGTGAATAAAATAATAACTTCTTTGGTTATTCGTTTACCAGTGATTTTCAAAATATTCCATTTTGCTTTGAGAACGATGAAAGCACTTTTTCAAAAAAGCAACACACACAAAAAAAAATCATACATAAAAAAGAGCTTTATTTTACTATTAGGCCCGTTTTACCATTACGGGGGAAAAAGCTTCTACTTTATTTCTGTGCCACTGTTAAAGAAAAAAAATTGTCTAACAAAAAATTGAACTTTCTGACATCCTTGTCCCATGCTTTACTTCTTGAAACCATCAAAATAATGTCATCAAGTTACAGAAAAGTGCTTCAGTTTCTTGTCCAGTCGAATAGGATTTATTTAGGGGTTCATGGGGCACTAGCGTATTTGAAGGGGGCAAGGGGGCAATTTGACACCCACCCCCAATAGATTTTCAACCATGAACCCCCCTCCCCCTATATTTCAATCACTATGAAACAATTATTTCAGAGTAAATTGTTACCAAACTGCTCTTAAAACTTCAGAATTGAATTATTTTTTTCAAAAATTTTACTCGATGCGACCTCGCAAAACAGTATAGTTAAGTAAATGTTTTGAAGCCAAACCGTCAAAAAGGTACGCAGTCCCTATATTAAGGCACGTATCAGGCCAAATGGAGCGAGTTTGATCGCCTCTCTTATGCTATGAATTCAAATGAAATCTGAAATATCTTTAAAACATACGATTCAAAAGTTAATGCATGAATTATATTTAAAAAAATAATAATTAAAGCTGTCCCAACACTTTCAATCAAAACGGAATGAGGCCAACATTCGCTCGCTCACAAATAGCTACGACTTCCTTGTGCTGTTGCTAATGACACTCTGTAACTATGGATAAAAATCAAAATCACAATTTGCAAATTATTAATAGATTGATTAAAAGGACATGTGACGTCCTACCCACCCTATCCCCCTTCCGACACAAATTGAGGCCTGGAAAAAGATTCTCCTTTCTGGATCACAAATTGGCTCGGACGATTTTTCCGCCCCCCCCCCCCCCCCCCCCCCCCAGCCAAGGTCCAGATACGCCACTGCCAGTGGGAATTACAGTCCCTTTAGGCAAATTAACATATTGAAAATATTGATCCCTATAGTTTCGCATCCGGATTTTTCGAAACTGAGAAGGGTGTTCCATGTTATTTAAGCTGATATTATGATATTTTTCCCGTAATTACATTAATGCTATTTGGGTCGATTTCAACACAAAATTTCTAAATGTTCATTTTATTTCTACATGCAATACAGAGGCTCAAAACATAGTGAAATTAAAAAATGTTATTTCATATTCTTGAATTTTCTTTCCCTGTTGCTTATTATTTATTTCATCGTCAAAAAGAAAATGAAATAACATTTTTAAGGGGGGGGGGGGAGGTGGGCCGCAAAAGCGAAAGAGGAGGGGACGAGAAAATATATAGGAATTAATTTAATTTGGCCTTAAACAGATCTTCTTTTTTTCTCTCTCTCTCTTATACGCTCTCCAAAGAACAAATTATCAAAAATACTTTTCAAACCAGGTCAGTAAACCTAATATGACAGTTCAAAAGAAGATGGGGAGAAAATATTTGAGATTTACACCTCACTGTAATGTGTCATTCTAAATTTCGCGGTCACCATCCCCATACCCAGTGTGTGCGAAGTGAACTAAAATAGAAAATATGTAAGCGAGTCAACGAACCTTGTTTGTAAAATGACAGTTTCTTTTTATTTTGCTTTTTTTACTTCATGATATCGATATAAATTTTTTCAAGGATATATCTTTGTTCCAAGAATATCATTGTGTTTAATATTTTGAGGTTAATTAGTAAAGTTTCCGAGAAAAAAAAACAACAACACATCACCTTCCAACAGAGCTCTGCCGTAATAATAGACCTGAAGTTGTCCTGTATATTGTGAGTGAGGGCGCTATTCCTATTTCGATTCTTGGGCTATCTACTCTCGGCTGAAATTTTCTCAAGCTACACTCAAGTTGAATTTTTGGATTGTGTAAACTGAGTCCTGCAACGAACAGATTCCGTTGTATTATTCATCCACCGTTTTTACCCCCTTTTTTATCTGCCCTTCTTATTTCTTTTTAACATGTACGCTTCTTTTTAAAATGTTAGCATGTAAACAAGAATAATTCCTGCTTCGGTGTGCTTTTTATGGAAGAATGTACAAAACATGTTCTTAATTGTATTGATAAACCATAATTGAACTGAACTGAACTGAAATGAACTAAATTCATGAGCTTCGTAGGCATGCATTCCCTATTTTTAGTCTTCAACAAGAAGTCATAATTATTTTGAAAAAAATACCTTAAAAAAAAAAGCAAAATAACGGTAGCCTACTAGTAATCGCATTTTTAAAAATATATGTAACTGTGCATTAATTTCCCTCAATTAATTGTCTCCTATCAATGTAGTGCAAGTGCCTAAGATAGTAATAGTTAGTTTCAGTATCTTTTGAAAGGAAATTTGCTATTGTAGTGTAATGCAATGTAATATAATGTGCGTGCATGGCAGCATTGTTTGGAAGTCGCATCATGGTCCGTGGATCTATCGGTATTATACGCTTAATCGTAGCATTATCTAAAAATGAGCCACTGTTTAGAAGTCGAAAAGCAGAGACGACATTATTGAAAGAGAAGTGAAATTAAACCTAAGTGCCAAAAAAAAAATAAAAAGAATTGCACTGGCCGGGAATCGAACCCGGGCCACCCGCGTGGCAGGCGAGAATTCTACCACTGAACCACCAGTGCTCCACGAGAAACGGAGCGGTTTTAAGGCATAGATTCCGTGTACTAAACATTTGCTCGTTGCCTACATAATATTGTTATAGAATTATAATACTATTCGCGTTCGCTTCTCTTTTATTTTCAAGTATATAAATATTCTAACTATATAGAGTGTAAATGATCTGAAAAGCGCACGCACATACAAAGTGCACTAATTTATAAAAATTGAAAACAAGTTCGATTAAACTCATGGATTTACTAACTCTAGATGGCGCTAGACCTTTTAGCTTTTGCAGCAAATTAGGAGTACTGTTGAACCAGGGAAGTTGAACTAGCATCGATGGTTACAGCAGGGAAGTGTATAACATGTAGTTACATTTCACTGGTTACAGGCTACATTTTGTGGGGTATCTTTTAGTGATTATTTTGTTTGGAGGCGTGACTTGAATGGGGTGTCTGAATAAATTTACTGAAAAATAAGTCGAGATCTTTTCAAGGAGCAAAATACCAGTAAAAAAAATACACAACAATTAAAATTTTAAAAATGAATCCTCGGATATTTTCTGATCAGATAGGTTCAGAAATCCTTACACATGGCCAAGTGAAATTTTAGCATTTCATCCACCAGTATTTAAAGAGAAAAAAAACACAACAAACAAAAGAAAAAAATGAGGAAAAAAAAGAATTGCACTGGCCGGGAATCGAACCCGGGCCACCCGCGTGGCAGGCGAGAATTCTACCACTGAACCACCAGTGCTCTACAAGATAACTTTGACATTCAGAAGATGAGATCTGAATATTTACAGTTGCATCAAAATGAGAATGTATTTTTTTCTTCTTGCTGGTTTAGCGTAAAGTATAAATGACTGTTGCAGTGTAGAGTATTGTCAGGAAAGACAGTTTTCAGTTCAAACACTCTGAATACTGATTGATCTAATTAATATCACAACTTATTTTTTTCTCAGCTTGAGTTTATTTATTAATTCATTTATTTGTTTTAAACAGCTCTTTCAGTTTTATGAAACTTTTTTTTTTTCTAAGAGGCCCTGACCAAATTATACTTACATAAACTAGAGACCATGCGCGTACCGAGGGGGGTATTTTGGGTGTTCAAACACCCCCCCCCCCTTTTGGTGTTATTTGAAACTAACCCCCCCCCCCCCCTTTGGATGTTAAAACACCCCCTTTAGAAATACTGATAACTTTTTTTTTTTTTTTTTTTTTTTTTTTCTTGTCAGATAATTTTTGAGTAAAAGACTCCCAAAAATACTGATGACCTCTTTTGTGTGTGTGTGTGTGTTTGTCTTTTTTTTTGTCAGAGAATTTGGGAGTAAAAAACACCCCCTTTAAAAAATCCTGGGTACGCCACTGCTAGAGACTGTAAGTGTTGAATACATAACATAACACTAGTAGAATGATTTCTTTCCTCATCTTTTTACAACACAAAATGAAAAAGGATATATCAGACCAGCATACGCAGTGCAACCTGTCAACATTCAAGGCAAAGAGTGTAATATTGCAAGGCAGAATCGGGAAAGTAGAATACAAATGTTGTCCTGCTTCGCCTCCTGACTAGCTTTTGATTCAACTGATCACAATTATAAACTATGACACGCACAAAAAACACGAAACTAGGGAAAATAAAAAAAGAAAGAGTTTATTGAGGAAATAAAAAATATGAATTACTGTCTCTTCACTGCTGTTACAAAATGTATAATGTTTATCAGCAACAAATTGGAATTCTAATAATAAATTTTTCATGTTAATTCTGCATAAAATCTTAAAGGGAAGGTTGAGTTCTGGGAAAGGTGAAAAATAATTTGTGAGTTTCTCATTCCTTTTATGTCATTTTGGAAGAACATCATAATAGAAATGTCCCCTGAAAAGGATTTCTCTTCAAATGTCCTTACATTCGAAATATGACCAAAAATATTGTGGAGCGCCAGGAGTGTCAAGTCTGACATGTGCGCTATACAAGAACCCACTATTATTATTATCATTATTAAAATTGCTGAAGTGTTCGGGCCGAACATTCATGCCAAATCTGTGTGCAGTCCCATATACCCATTTCTGTGTGCGGTGCATGTGCTTTTGAGCGAGTTTGGGTTGATTTCTTATCATTTTGATGATTCCAAAACCTCACAGTATACACCAATCCTTATTTAGACATGATCAATCTTTCCCCAACGCTTCCAGACAGTTTCTTTCACAATGTAATCGCATGACCAGAACTCAACTTTATCTTTAAACTAAAACCACCTCATATTTAAATCAATATTTGATTGAAAAGGGAATGTTTATAGTAACACGTGGCTGGAATGCTCCCTATAGGGAGTGGAGAATATGCATACATTGTGTACGGGCAAGCCTAAATCCGAGTAATACCACTGTCACACCAAGAAGACCGAGGCCAAAGTGACAACAGACCGAACCAAAAATTACATTGTCACCAATGGCTAAGAATCGATCGGTTGTGAATCGGTGTGGGATCGGATTGGCGATATGACTGTGGTATTAACCGAGACGCATCTGTTGGTTTCTTCCCCTTCACGAATATCCTGAAGTGATATATAATTCGGAAAGTTTTTACTTCATTATTTTATTTTTGAGGGGGGGGGTGTGGTTGCCTTTCCTTAATTTCGGATTGAATAGTCGAAATCGGCAACAACCTAATTAAGGATTTTTTTTGAAATGGGAAATTGGATCTAGACGCAATATGGAAGACCTTGTAATTTCAGTGCTCTAACGTACAGATGGGACTCTTACTATACGAGATCGACAATGTCGGTCTGACTGGCCTTCTAAGAGGCCGAAGGTCGGTCGGTACCGTGGGCTGTAGATGTTGGGCATCGGTCTTGTGGGCTGTCAATCTCTTTTCCTGTCGGCCTACTTTATAGCTGAATGTCCCGTAACAGATGACGACCAAAGTAAACAATACAAATTTGTATACCCAAATCTATTATATTAGGCCAATACTTTGGCCCACATTATTGATTATCTATAATCAGTGGCGTATCTATGGATTATGGCGCCCGAGGCAAACGATAAATTCCCCCCCCCCCCCCCGCCTTCCCAAACTTAGTTTTACCAGCGTGGGAGACGAGGGAGCAAAGCGACCGAGATGTATTTTTTTTGGTTGCATTTTCAACCCTCAAAAGTTGCAATTTCTTTCACATTTTATACCGGAAAATTCGCAACTTAAGAATTGGTCCTCGGATATTTTCTATCAGCAGCCACGTTCAGAAAATCTTTACACAGGGCCACTTTAGATTTCAGCTTTTCATCCACCAAGTATTTCAGCTGTTCATCCACCAAGTATTCAGCTGTTCATCCACCAAGTATTCAAAGAGAAAACAAAACAAACAAAAACAAACAAAAGAAAGAAAAACAAATAACGAAAAATAGAAAAAGAATTGCACTGGCCGGGAATCGAACCAGGGCCACCCGCGTGGCAGGCGAGAATTCTACCACTGAACCACCAGTGCTCTACAAGATAGTCTTGAAATTCAAGCGATGTGATCTAAATATTTAAAGCAGCATCATAATTAGAATTTCTTTTATTTCTTACTGGTTTAGCGTCCGGGAGTAGCGTATGACTGTTGCAGTATACAGTTGTCAGGAAAGACAGAGTTCAGTTCAAACAATCTAAATACTGATTGATCTAAATAATATTACAAATTATATGGAAAACCCTGTGGTTTCAGTGCTCTAACGGATGGGATTCCTACTACGAGATCGACAATGTCGGTCTGACTGGCCTTCTCACAGCTTTTCTGAGGTTTCAAGAGACCGATATTGTCTGTCGGTCCCTTGGGCTGTAGGGTCTCGGTCATCGGTCTTGTGGGCTGTCAATCTCTTTTCCTGTCGATCTACTGCTACTGGATGTCCCGTAACAGATGACGACCAAAGTAAATAATATGAATTGGTACCAACTGATACATGTACAAGCATATCTGAAGATAACCTTGTACTCCACAATAGTTTTTACGGGTGAATATGGCCTCAATAGCTTTCGTGTGTGTTAGCAGGCTGTGGTCCATTCGAGATCATTCATACAAGACAGGAAAATAATTATTTAAAATGTTTGCTTTCAACTCTGAAGCCTCAAATTTGCAGCATAGTAAGAGTTGATGGGTCCCTGAATCAGGTAATCTATTATTGAATCAGGTAATCATTATCGTACTACTGATAGAAAAGAAAAAGTTCAATTCAACTCGTACTCATGCATGGATTTTCCGACTCCAGAAGGCGGTAGACCTTTTAGTTTCTGTAGTAAATTCCAACCACAGAACTCCTAAAGTGGCCTTTATGAGTTCTGTGTCCTAAAGACGTGTCAAGGAGTTCTGTGGTTACAACTAGCATCAATGGTTACAGCTATGATATTGAGGAGGGGGGAGGGGTCTTTTAGTGATTATTTTCTTATGGGGGTGTGGGAATAAATATACTGAAAAATAAGTCGAGATCTTTTCAAGGAGCAAAGTACCAGTAAAAAAAAAAAAAAAAAAAATACAAACGAAGAGAGAAATTTTAAAATGTGTCCTTGGATATTTTCCAATCAGCTTAAATGGGTCCTTAGATATTTTCTGATCAGCTTGGCTCAGAAAATCTTTACACAAACAAAAACAAACAAAAGCAAGAAAACAAAAAAGTGGGAAAAGAATTGCACTGGCCGGGAATCGAACCCGGGCCACCCGCGTGGCAGGCGAGAATTCTACCACTGAACCACCAGTGCTCTACAAGATAATCTTGAAATTAGGAGATGTGATCTAAATATTTACAGTTGCATCAAAAGGAGAATGAATTTTTTTCTAGCTGGTTTAGCGTAAAGTATAAATGACTGTTGCAGTGTACAGTATTTTCAATGAAGACAGTGTTCAATTCAAACAATCTGAATACTGATTGATCTAAATATTTTTCCCAACTTGAGTTTATTCATTTATTCATTCATTCATACATTCATTCATTCATTCGTTTTGTTTTAAACAGGGGAAAAGGGTAGCTCTTTCAGGTTTATGAAACTTTTTTTTTTCTACGACGAGATTGACAATGTCGGTCAAATTAAAAAAATGGGTACTCGGATATTTTCTGATCAGCTTGGCTCAGAAAATCTTTACCCAAACAAAAACAAACAAAAAAAACAAACAAAAGAAAGAAACCAAAAAATGAAAAATGCACTGGCCGGAATCGAACCCGGGCCACCCGCGTGGCAGGCGAGAATTCTACCACTGAACCACCAGTGCTCTACAAGATAACCTTGAAATTCAGGAGATGTGATCTAAATATTTACAGTTGCATCAAAAGAAGAATGTTTTTTTTCTAGCTGGTTAAGCGTAAAGTATAAATGACTGTTGCAGTGTACAGTATTTCAAGAAGACAGTGTTCATTTCAAACAATCTGAATACTGATTGATCTAAATGATATTTTTCCCAACTTGAGTTTATTCATTTATTCATTCATTTATTCATTCATTCGTCTTGTTTTTAAACAGGGGAAAAGGGTAGCTCTTTCAGGTTTATGAAACTTTTTTTTTCTACGACGAGATTGACAATGTCGGTCAAATTAAAAAAAATGGGTCCTCGGATATTTTCTGATCAGCTTGGCTCAGAAAATCTTTACACAAACAAAAACAAACAAAAGCAAGAAAACAAAAAAGTGGGAAAAGAATTGCACTGGCCGGGAATCGAACCCGGGCCACCCGCGTGGCAGGCGAGAATTCTACCACTGAACCACCAGTGCTCTACAAGATAATCTTGAAATTCAGGAGATGTGATCTAAATATTAACAGGTGCATCAAAAGGAGAATGAATTTTTTTTTCCAGCTGGTTTAGCGTAAAGTAAAATAATAAAAGAAAGAAACCAAAAAATGAAAAATGCACTGGCCGGGAATCGAACCCGGGCCACCCGCGTGGCAGGCGAGAATTCTACCACTGAACCACCAGTGCTCTACAAGATAATCTTGAAAATTCAGGAGATGACATCTGAACATTTACAGTTGCAACAAAATGAGAATTTATTTTTATTTCTTGTTGGTTTAGCGTAAAGTATAAATGACTGTTGCAGTGTAGAGTATTGTCAGGAAAGACAGTTTTCAATTGAAACACCTCTGAATACTGATTGATCTAAATAATATCAAAACTTACTTTTTTCTCAGCTTGAGTTTATTTATTTATTCATTCATTCATTCGTTTTGTTTTAAACAGGGTACATAGCTCTTTCAGTTTCATGAAACAGGTTTTTTTTTCTAAGAGGCCCTGCACAAATTATACTTACATAAACGTAGAGACCAAATATTGAATACATAACATAACATAACATAACAATACATAACATAACATAACATAACATAACATAACATAACATAACATAAAATAACATAACAACATAACATAACAATGTTACGTTGGTGTATACGTGATTACTGTATTATATGTCTTTTCTTATGTAGTGCGTTGCGTTAAGCCATCGGTAAAAATTGAGAATAAAAAATCATGTCAGCACTTCGGAATATATGCTTCAGAAATTGCCACGGCGTACAGGAAATGTTTATTTACCCTAAAAATATTTATTTACCCTAAAAATGTGAATTGTTATATTATTGCTGTAATGAAGGTGACAAAGCCATCCAAAAATAAAATACTTTCTTCGATTTTGATTACTGTAACACAATAATTTTATTTATATTTATTTATATACTCATATTGCAGTATCATGCATTGCTCGTTCTTACTATTTTCAAAGACTATTACAAATATTATTACTCTTTGGAGCCTATAACTCACAAGCGGAGCTTCCTCCTTAGGCTCCTCAATATTTCATTATTATTATAGCCCAGTCTGCTCAATTAATATTGCATGCAAACGCATAGATATGAGGTACTCACCTTCTTTTATTTTCTCTGACAATATATCTCTTGTTTGTTCGTACCATTTATCTCGTTTGTACCAATAATTGTTTGTACCCATTTACATGTATACTGTAAAAAAAAAACACATTGTAAATGTGAAATATGAAACAATAAACCGAAACTGAAACTGAACTGAATAGAAAGATTTCTTTCCTCATCTTTTTGCAACACGAAATGAAAATAATATCTGACATACTCATATCATACTCAATCATACTCAGTGCAACCTGTCAATATTCAAGGCAAAAATGTAATATTGCAAGGTAGAATCAGGAAAGTAGAATACAAAAGTTGTCCTGCTTCGCCTCCTGACTAGGTTTTGATTCAGCTGGTCACAGTTATAAACTGTATAACACAAAAACCACGAAACGAGAATACAAAAAAGAGCGAGTTTATTGAGGTAACCAAAAAAATTATTGTCTCCTCACCGCTGTTACATGCAGAATGTACATTGTTTATCAGCAACAAATTGGAATTTTAATAATGAATCTTTCATGTGAATTCTGCTTAAAATCTTAAACTTAAACCACCTCATATTTAAATCAATAGTTGATTGATAGGGAATCTGCATAATGGCACCTGGAATGCTCCCCGGGTTGTGGAGAATGTGCACATTGCATGCGGGCAAGCCTAAATCCGAGTAATGGTAATACCACAGTCACACCAAGAAGACCGACGACAGACCGACAACAGCAGGGGCGTCGCTAGCGGGGATGTGGGGGTGTCACACCCCCACTCAAAATTGCTGTCGGCAAATGCACCACCTATGTCGGCAAAAAAAAGGATGGAAAAGGGAGAGGGAAGATGAAAGGAAAAAGGAGAAAAGAGAAAGGAAAAGAAAAAAAGGGGGAAAGGAAGGGAAAACAAAACAAAAAAGAAAGAAAAAAGAAAGGAAGAAGGAAAGGAAAAGGGAAGGAAAGAAAAAGAAGGAAAAATTGACCAAATTTCGCTCGCTCGCAAAAACACTGGGAAGTTGATGTTCGGGCAAAAGGCGTCCCCCCATTCGGCAATGGGCTGCAGCCTCCCTTCCCCGAGAGATTTTCAAAGTTCCGTTATTCGGGAACCACCATTTCAGATTCGGGCAGCGAGGAGCCAGAATATCCATACACTATTTGGGCAGCGAGGTTCCCAGATAATTATGTAACTTCTGTATGTAACTTCTTTACATTTTTACTACGAAAAGTTTAAAAGTTTAAAATTCAAAAATTGAAAAGTTTATATTCGGGCAAAATGCGTCAGCCACCTCCTTGGAAAAGTGGGCCTGTATGATATAATATTATTATTGGGGGGGGGGGGGGGAGATTAGGACGCAGCAATTTTGTCGACAAATTTGGGGTGTCACAACCTGAATTTTTTTTGACAAATTTTGGGTCTCATACCCTCCCTCCCCCCCCCCCACCCCCAATTCAAAATGTTTTAGCGACGCCCCTGGACAACACACCGAACAAAATACTGCCACCAATGGCCAAGAATCGATCGGTTTGGAATCGGCGTGGTATCGGATTGGCGATGTGACTGATATTAACCGAGACGTTTCAATGGTTTCTTCCTCTTCGCAACTTATCCATATCCTCAAGTGAAATTATAATTCTGAAATTTTTATTTTGTATTATTTCATTTCTTTGAGGGGGTGGTTAACTTTCCTTAATTTTGGATTGGATGGCCGAAATCTGCAACAACTTTTTAAAGGAATTTTTAAATAGGAATATTGGATGTAGACGCGATATGGAAGACCCTGTGATTTCAGTGCTCTAACAGATGGAATTCCTACCACGAGGTCAACATTGTCGGTCTGACTGGCCTTCTGACAGCTTTCTTGAGGTTTCAAGAGACCGATATTGTCTGTCGGTCCCTTGGGCTGTAGATGTCGGTCATCGGTCTTGTGGGCTGTCAATCTCTATTCCTGTCGGTCACCGGATGTCCCTTTAACATATGACGACTAAAGTAAACAATATATATTTGTACTCAAATCTATTCAATATACTTTGGCCCACATTATTGATTATCTATAATAATTGGCGTATCTAGGGATTATGGCGCCAGGGGCAAACAATGAAATTGCGCCCCCCCCCCCCTCACCGCCTGCCTAAACTTACTTTTACCAGCGAGGAAGCAAAGCGACCCCGAGAGATATTTTATTTGGTAGCATTTTTAACCCTCTAAAGTATGAAAAGCACGGCATTGTCGTGCACAGCACATACAATTTATTTATAGAAAAGAAAAACTCGTACTCATAGATTTTCCTACTCCAGATGGCGCTAGACCTTTTAGTTTCTATAGTAAAAAAAAACAATCCAACCACAGAACTCCTAAAGACGTTTTTTTTTTCTACGACGAGATCGACAATGTCGGTCTGACAGGCCTTCTGACAGCTTTCCTGAGGTTTCACGGGACCGACGGTCGTCAACGTGGGCTGCAGGCCTCGGTCAACAGTCTTGTGGGCAGTGTCAATTTTTTTTTCTTGACGGTTTATATATTGTATGTCCCCTAACAGATGACAACCAAAATAAACAATGCAAATTTGTAACCAAATCTATTTTTTTTAAATATTCTTATTCAGTACCTTTACTACATAGTCACTGGTCATTTATTGATCTGTTACTTGTACAACGAGAAGGTAAAATATGTTAATGCGATAACAGAATCAGATTCTGCTCTTGTCAATAATCGTGACAATATTGTTCAATTGTTATTGCATCATCATTAATGATTATTTCTTATTATTTCTATGGTTTATTTTAATCTCTGGAAGAGGAGTGCTTTACAGTGATTGAGTCATTGAGTGAGAGTAAAAGTAGCAAGAATAACAGAAGAAGAAGGAGTAAAGAGAAGAAGGTAGGAGAAAATGAATAACAAAACAGGAAAGGATGGAGAGGGAAGAATGGGGGGGGGGAGAATAATAAGAAGAAGGAAGAAAAAGAGAAAAAAAGAGGATGAGGAGAAAATGAAGAAGAAAAAGATCTAGAAGAAGAAGAAGAAGAAGAAGAAGAAGAAGAAGAAGAAGAAGAAGAAGATAATGATTAAGAAGAAGAAGAAAGACAAGAAGATGGGGAAAGCAAGTAATGAAGAATAAGAATAAGAAGAAGAAATTGAAAAAGAGGAAAAAGAAGAAGGAGAAGAGAGAGAAAATAAAAAAAGAAGAAAAGATAATAAGAAGGAAGAAGTAAAAGGAGGAGGGGAGGAGGGGTGGAGGCAGCAGCGTCGCTAGAGGGGGGGGTGTGGAGAGGGAAGAGGAAAGAGAAATGGAGAAGGAGAAAATAGAAAGGTGAAGGAAAAAAGAAAAGGGAAAGGAAAGGAAAACAAAAACAGAAAGAAAAGATGGAAAGGAAAAGGGAAGGAAAGAAAAATAGAAAAAAAGGAAAAACTGGCCAATATTAACTGGAAAGTTAATATTCGTGCAAAAGGCTACCCCGTTCGGCAATGGGCTGCAGCCCCCCCCCCCCCCCCCCAAGGATTTTCAAAGTTCCGATATTTGGGCAACCACCACTTCGTATTCGGCATGTTCGGGCAGCGAGGTGCCAGAACATCCACAGAATTATTTGGGCAGCAAGGTTCCCTGATAATTATGGAGATTCTGTATGAAACCTCTGTACATTTTCACTACGAAAATTTAAAAAAAAGAAAAAAAAAAAGAAGAAAGAAATTGAAAAGTTAATATTAGGACAAACGGCATCAGCCTAGTCTGCAAGCACAGACCCTAATTTAACACTTTATCAGAAAATCATTTTGTCTTGGGAGAAGCCTGTGTCAGGAGCAGCAATAATACATGGCCTATTGTAGTCTTATAGTGCAGACACTCTTTTACGACTGACCAGGGTTTGTGCCTGCAAACTAGCGTCAGCCCATTCCCTTAAGAAATGGACCCTTATGATCAAGATTTTTACATCTGCGATTTTATTTTATTATTATTATAATGAGGGGGGGGGGCGCAACATTTTTTCAGCGAATTTGGGTGTCATCCCCCCCCCCCATTCATTGTTCTAGATACGCCCCTGGGGGAGGTGGAGATGGTGGAAAGGAGGAGGAGTAGGGGAGAAGAAGAAGAAAGTAAAATAGAGGAAGAAGAAAAGGGAGAAGAAAGAGGGGAAGGAGGAGGAGGAGGAAGAGAAGAAGAAGAAGAAGAAGAAGAAGAAGAAGAAGAAGAAGAAGAAGAAGAAGAAGAAGAAGAAGAAGAAGAAGAAGAAGAAGAAGAAGAAGAAGAAGAAGAAGAAGAAGAAGAAGAAGAAGAAGAAGAAGAAGAAGAAGAAGAAGACTGGTATTTTTCACATTCTATCATGAAGACGGCTTGTCATTTTTAAGAAGAAAATAGTAACAATCCTCTTTTCAAACTAATCATATCTGTGATACTACAGACCTCATTTTAAGGACGACTCTCGCACACGCATCTTACAAATTAATCACATGGACATACTTTTTAATTTCAAGATATTGGTAGAAACACCCTGCATATGCAATGCATGTGGTTTACATGCAGTTACCAGTCCTCTAATCAAGAAATATTCCAGATGTTCCTATATTGACAAGAGATATTAGGTTTTTGTTCAAGAGAAGATATTAAAAGCACAAAAGTAAATAGAAAAATTATCAATATCTTTGTATAATGATTTCATATGTGGAACAAGGTGCGTCATAGTTCATGCAGTCACTTTTGTTCGATTTTAGTGAAAATGCAAAAAAAAAAAATGATTACTGGACTAATTCTTAGTTGTAAAAGGGTGTATGCCTGCTCAAACCTAATTAGACTCCGTCTAATTTTCTATTTTAATTGTGTTTAGTTAATAAGAGGTGTGGGTATTTTCCTATCATTGCCATATCTGCTATGTCAACAATTAATTGTCTAGCTCCCGATTTCACGAATTCACGCCACATCATCTAAAAATACACGTGACCGACACCTTGGTGGTATCCATACCTAGCCATAATTTTATTAGGGGCGTATCGTTGGCCCAGCCATTAATGGGGTCTCTGACATCATGGGAGAGTTGGGTGGGGGGGGGGGGGGGGGGGGGGGGGCTTACAGGTCTTACCAGGCTCTTCTACCTCCCTGGTCTTACTAAGTATATGAAGTGTAAACTAACAAGGCCGCTGATCCTGGGTGGGTGGGATGGGATATTCTCATTTTTCTTTCACGTTCGTTTTCCGCCCCCCCCCCTCGCTCTCTCTCTCTCTCTCTCTCTCTCTCTCTCTCTCTCTCGTTCTCTCTATCTCCCTTCTTCTTTTCTCGCCGGATAATGGGATGGGGGTACGTGGCCCCATGCCCCCTGTATCTTCGCTACTGTATAGATATATCCAATCGTGAGGTTTTAAGCAATCCGCTTATCATTGTCAAGTCATTGCTCTCGCTGGATGACTAGAGAATTACAGCTCGCTCACGTGTCATCATGAATACTTTGGGAATCATCGCCTTCAGCCTTCTGGCCTATGCCTTGCAGACTTGTAAGCAATACAACTTCTAAATACTGGCACATTTTTAGAATGGTTACTATTATAACAAATTATTACAGGTCTATTTCTACAGCGCATCCACTGTACAAATTTACTCTAATGCGCTTTACAAAGTGTCATATATTATTACCCTGGCTTTAGCCGGGCTACCATAATAGGGCGTGCAAGCATTCGAGGAATCAATTAATGATAATGTACATTTTGAAATTGTCAAATGAAATTACTTTATGCCGGGTGTTCACCCAAAGTATATGACTGATCCTAAATCAACGGGAAATGAATTCACACTAGAATGGTGACTGGTCGCCGACCACCGACAGCCGAAAAAATGGCCCTACGGCCATCGACAACTATTGACTACGGAAACCTGATATATAAAAGAAACTATTATTTGGCGACTGGTCGCCGATCGGTTGCTCGCAGGTGGCCGATCGGTTGCAGACCGGTTTTCAATTCATGCAAAAATTGAATATTTGCGGGAAAATGTTCACCGACTGGTTACAGATTGTTGATCATCATGATCATTATTTTTCCTGAAGCTTAATTCACACTAGAGCAGCGACGCGGTTGGCGACCACCGACAACCAGTTGGTTGACAGTGGTTGTAGAAAGGTTTTTGGCAGTCTTCTAAAGCTTGTTGTTGGTCAGCGACTAGTTGCTTGAGGTTTTACGGTCGGAAGAAGGTTTTTTTTATGATCGTTTATCGATCGTCCAAAGGTTTGCGACATATCGGCGACTGGTTCCCAGTCATGCCAGTGGTTGCCGGCGGTAGCCGAGCATTTCTTTAGGTTGGTGACTTTCAGCAGCCAATCGGTAATCAGTTTGCGACCAATTTCCGACAAGATTACCGACCATCGCGATGTCTTTTGTTTTCCTATAGTGGACTATGTGTAAAACATTTCCGCAGTCATCAGTTATGATTATAGAGGCTCATAGTAAGACAAAAAAGCAACATTCCGTAACCAGTCGCCTAGTTCAATTGGTCGGCAATCGGCATGATCAGTGGTCTATTGGTCGCCAACAGGTTGTCAGTCGGCTACTGAAGGTCACCGACCAAAAGAAATGCCCGGCTATCGCCGGCAACCACTGGAAACCAGTCGCCGACCCATCGCCTACCTTTGGACAATCTATTAAAAGCTCCTTCCGATCAGTTTGGTCGGCAAAAAGTTTCGATGCAAGATCGAAAACCTAAAGCCGACTTGAAACCTCGAGTAACTATAGTCGCTGATCAGTGACAAACTTTAAAAGAGTGCCACGTTAAAGTCTCTTCGACCACTGAAACCAACTGGTTGTCGCAGGTCCTCGACAGGTCCCCGCTCTGATATATCCTAGCTTCTGTTTTAGGGATAATAAGGTTTACTTTTGTGACAAAGATCAGCAATATTTAGCATGCTTTAGGGGTGTTGGGTATAGTAAATAAAAGCTACGGTGTGAAATGTGTAAATGTCTAGGGGATACATTAAGATAGATCCACAGTATATAATGAGTGGTGAAACAGTGTTCGTGAACACAACGTTGGAAAGGGGTAAGCCTATAAGCCTATTAGCCGATGCATTTTAGAACAATAATATAACAACAGTTTCTCTTCATCTTATGTCACCACAGTCCCCATGGCTTTTATATATAGAAAAGGAGAGAGGATAAGACAAGTAGATAAAACATAAACCAAATTAATGCAGTTTACTTTAGGCTCTCAATAGACTTACTTGAATCACTGAGATAGAATATGATTTATTTTTATCATTAGATTGAGCACTTTATTTGACTTAAATTCAACAAATAAATCGGCCGATATAATTCTACTGTGTAGTTGGCTAAACAAATATTTATATATAATACCATGAATACAACTCTTTCTTTACATTTGATTAGACGCCGCTGATTCTTGCTCGGCTAGTCGCTGCGGGACCCTCAACAACAACTATGACTGCCAGTGCAACAGCCAGTGCATAAATTATCAAGATTGCTGCTCTAACTACTTCGTCGTATGCAAAGGTAACATTCCAATTCCATTTTCTTGCTTTTTAAAAATAATGATCTTCCTTTACACCCGGATTGTTTCTGGCTTTATTCGACTTTTAGCAAATTTTGTCTTCAAATCAATCCTCGTCATACAATGTTTCCCAGAAAATGAATAACCAAGCTTTCAGAAGAAGAAAAAAAAAACCACATCTTTTTATAGGTAAAGAAACCGGAAATGCAATTCCTACAAACTCTTCAATGAGACATTAATTACTCTTCACGAGTCATGAAGCCTGATGAAAAGTTATTCATTGTAAATAGCAGAAAACGCATTCCCCCCCCCCCCCAGTATGTTTCTTTTAGATTTGTCCAAAATCAAATATAAAGTGCAACGATGTTTATATAATCTTGTAAGATTTGAAAATATAAAATTTCGTAATCATAATTGTTGTTGTTAAATTCAATATTGAAACAACATTATTCTTTTTTTCTAAAAAGGAGCTCAGAGCCTTTCCAGGTCGGATTTGAATGACCTCGCAAGTGACCTCTGGAACAATGACGTAAACCGAATTGATAGCTCATATTATTCTACCAACAAACAGACCAAACTCTCCAACTATAACGAGCAAGTCGACAGGAGTTCCAGCAGGTAAGTAATGATCGAAATCCTTTTGGCCAGAGGCCTGCGTCGCCCCTCTGCCACCCCCGTCCGCCCCCACCCCCACTGCAATTTTCCAGGCGACAGATTTGCCATTTTTTAGAGCCTTGTTGGTAAATCGCATATATTCACACTCTTGAAAATCCTTAGATTAGAAACATTATTCTAACGAGCGCCCGTTCATAAACCCCGGATCGCGGAAGAAATCAAGTGACCTTTGACCTTAGGTCCATGGACCGAAGAGGGTCAGTGCGGCCAATGACATCCCTACTCCTTTTGCATTATTTTGATGTGGTTCCGTTA
>CM046841.1:19073379-19320879 GCA_025618425.1 Heliocidaris tuberculata
CATAGGAGTACCATACCTGTATCTGCGCGCAGGCTCAATTTCGAACTCGACGTGACAGGTGTCTCTTGTACAAATTAATATACGTATTTCTGCGAGGACTGACGTCACTTGCCCGATCAATTTGTGGATTCTACATCTGGCGAGCGAGCGAAGCAAGCGAGCAAATTTTTGGCACTTTAATTTTACAGCCTTTAGAGGAAATATTATTACCAAAATATACGAGATAAGGTATTTACATCTGATATTCGGGCAGTTCGCTCTGCTGCCCGAACATCGGGTGACTTTGTTTGTTTGTTTATTCATTGGAATATACAAGTCATTTATATACATTTGAATTCTGAATGTGAGTATACTGAAAATTGATATTTAACCCCAAAAAAATTAGAACACACTCAGGAGACCTCCGTCATGAGCGTATTGCTTGATATCGATATTTTCAATGTTGACTTCGGCATCGTTAAGGCCTCAGGTTCAGC
Organism: Heliocidaris tuberculata; assembly: GCA_025618425.1. Lineage (NCBI taxonomy): Eukaryota > Metazoa > Echinodermata > Echinoidea > Camarodonta > Echinometridae > Heliocidaris > Heliocidaris tuberculata. Next base: position 19,073,856 of record CM046841.1, read on the forward strand.
ATTCCTCTCTCCACTTGTCCCAGATCGTCGTCGAAAAGTGATCTCCAGAAGATAGACGTAATATGCGCGAGCTGAGAGCTAGAGCGCTAGCTAGATAGAGAAGGCGCTATAGAGTTAGAGCTGCTGTTCGATAACCAACGAATGCGCGCAATTTCACAATTTCAATGTGCGCGCGCAATGTGTACCCGTACCATAGAGTTAAATACTTCTTAACTCTATGACCCGTACGTATTCCCAGCAATTCCCGATGTAGAGCTCTGCCCCCTCAAACAAATAAAGGGCTTCCAAATTTTTGGGACTGGCCCAACCGCTCAAAATGTCCTTATTCTGCCGCTCTTTGAAGGGGCCAGGCGGCCTTATCAAGAGTGATTTAGCACTAACCTTATAGAAAATAAAGCTTGACATCTATGTGTGGCCGGCCCCTTTATTCAATAACGGCTTCCGAAGGCCCCATGAATGACAACCTCCCCCCCCCCCCCCCCCCCCCCCCATCTGCCGATTGCACTTCTGCAGGTTCTGCTCCACTTTGTAGGGGGCCGGGCTCGACCTTATCATGAGTGCTTTCAGGGGCGGATCTAGCTTTTTCCAAGGGGGGGGGTTGAGGGGCTGAGCTGGGTATTGCGAGGGAGCGTAGCGACCGAGCCCGAGCGAGCGAAGCGAGCGAGGGGGGGGGGGGTGTGGGGGGGGGATACCCCCCTCCCACAGTAGGGAGATTTTTCATTTTTAGGGTTGCCAGCTTGCGATTTTAAGCATACTTGCATGCTCTATTTTTTCTCTTTTTGTTTTCCTATGCACATTAAATGTTTAATTGGCAGCCCAAGGGGGGAGGGGGGTTTAAACCCCTAAACCCCCCCCCCCGTAGATCCGCCACTGGCTTTTACATATCCCCCATACCTTTGCTAGACTCCTACTCAAATGTGCACCCCAATGCGGAGCGCAACTGAACATGTGCACACCCTACCCCCCCCCCCCCCCCCCCATTCCCTTATCCAACGCTGCCGTCACGGCCGGCCCCCTCTTTTCAAATAAATTCTTCAGGAATGGCTCGAAATTTCTTTGGAGGGGCATTATCGTCAGCGCATTTGCACTAAGCATTTCAGACACTGCGTTTAGGCTGAGATTTTTAGGGGAAATTGTTACCGTCACCGTCAGGTCGTATGTCTCTCCCCCCCCCCCCCCCCCTCTCTTATCTTTCTCTTTCTTTCTTTCTTTCTTTCTTTTCCTCTTTATCTTTTTTCCTTTCTTATTTTCTTTCCCTTTTTTTCCTTCTTTCCTTCTTCCTTTCTTCTTCTTCTTTTTCTTTTCCCCTCTTTTTTCTTTTTTTTCGCCGCCAATAGGGGGGTCCGCGGCCGATTCGGCCCCCCCCCCTGGATCCGCTAGTGATATATGTTACAGGCCCCTGGGCTTACAAGCAGTAGCCCTGATTACTTTGATTTAAATGAATGCTGACATGAATTTCCTTCTGTTTTTATCTTCAAGCCTGACATGATCCTACTGCAGTTCAGCGTCGACAACGACTACGTCAAGAAACTGTCCTCTCTCATGTACGGTGTCAGTCCCGAGTTCGAGCTGGCCCTCTTCACTACGTGCTACGTCTCGAAGCCGAATTCACTGTGCTCTTTCACACTCCAGGGCAGCACCGTATCCATCCAAACATACGACTATGCTGGCGGTTTGATCGGATCCGCATTTTTCAACGTCTAGGACTGCGTACCCTCCCCACTTTGAAGCTCCTCTCCAACCCACTCAACAACACTAACCAAACCATCAACTAAATCTGCAATTTGTCAATTTCTAAATAGGAAGAATGAAAATTAAGAGAATTATTACCCACCGCCCCCCCCCCCCCGCTCCTTAGCCTCGTAACACGGAAACGACCTTAATTCAAAATTGGATTGCAATGTAAAGGGTTTAGGATGGATAAAATAAGTATACTGTCTTTTCATACTTAAATGATGACAGTGTTTTGTCTAGGGACTCATAAATGAAAAAAAAAATAGCTATACTACTTTTGGTTACATTCATATTTAGCATTCGGACTCGAGCTGGGGGCCCAAACAAAGACATTAAAACTCTGTCTCGAGACTAGTCGCGTTGCGTCACTTGTAGTCTCTTGTTTCGGGACTTCGAAATCTTCCATTGACAATAAATACTTCTCTATCCAATCGTGCCATAGACTGATAGAAGTTTAATTTTTCATTTGTTGGTGTGAATGTTGTGTGTATAAATGTATTGTTTGTAATAATATTCTTGATCATTTTATAACGTGCCAAATATATTTACGATATCTGTATAGCACTTTGCAGATATATTATTACCCGGGTCATCAGCTTCAGACTTGCCGCTGCCTTTACACAACATATGCACCTTCTCCACTCTGTTCCAGCCAGGAGCCCTTTTACAAACGCTCACAATGGACCTACCTTTTCGAACTTATACCTTTTTTTTCCCTTTTTGCTTGCTTGTCATAGAATTATGGACCAAAACATCTGACCCCCCCCCCCCCCCCCCCCCCCATGAGCGACCTTTTTGAGGGCTGGAGAAAAAAAAAATTGTCGCCTGCAAAAGTCTGTTCGTGGTTTATTCAGCATTGTGAGCGTTTGTAAAAGGGCTCCTGGCTGGAACAGAGTGGAGAAGGTGCATATGTTGTGTAAAGGCAGCGGCAAGTCATCCTTTTGTTGGTGGTATCAGTTTGGAATTGATAGGTTTCGAATACTAATTGTAGGGTGGAGGTATATCAATGTTGGTGAAATTTTGGGGATATCTGTGACTGCAACTCGAGGACACCGAAGAGCTAGTGTGTTGGTTGAAGTTTTGTCAAAGCAGTCCTGGCAAGACATGTAGGGACAGGGACATGTCCTGTCAGTGTAGCGAGTCCGCTGCCAGTAAAGATGGGGAAGCCGATTCAAGCCTGTAGCTTTTCTGTATTATTGTTATTCGCAAAAAACACTTAAACCTTCAACTCAAGCGCCTATGGAATCGCTTCATATAAAGGAACAGGGACGATTCTTTGTAATGACAGCTTGTCAGGAACATGATGAATCTTCCCTTGGCCTTGCGTAAGTTACACACATCAAAATGATTTTTCAAGGTGACTGATATTGTGATCTCATTAAATTAAGAAAGATGATGTCATGTAGTTAATTTCTTTTAAAAAGAAACGTGAGAAAAGTTGCTGGTTTGTTTATACTTCATTGCCATGATTACAGGAGAAAGATAGCCAATTTGTTCAATGTAATCTCTTGGAAAGTGAGAAAAAAACAGAGATAAAGATCGAGACTGAGAGAGAATGGGAGAGAGAGAAGGAGAGAGATCGAAAAAGAAAAGGAGAAAGGGAAAGAAAAATAAAGTGGTGGAAGGAGAAAAGATAGGGATGATGAAAAGGGAAAGAAAGGAGAATGAGAGGGAAAGAAGAAAATAAATGAGAGAGGGAGAGAAGATAGGGAAAGAGGGGAGGGAAAATAACAGCCCTGGGTATCTTTCTCTTTTTCAACAAGATTAGAAAAAAGTGTCGAAGGAAAGGGAAATTTGAACTGTATTTCAAAATATTGAGGGGAATTAGAGACATGCAGGCCTACACATGAATTCAGAGAGAGATAAAGAAAGAAAGGGAGAGGAAGAGAGAGGGACAGCGAGAGATACAGAGAGAGAGAGAGACAGAGAGACAGACAGACACTGAGATAGAAAAAAAATCAAGGTCACGTGCTACATCCAAGAATTAAAAAAAAAAAAATCCGCTATTAAAATCAGATTTTTTCCCCTGTATATTATATTCATAATAATAAAGTTAATTTAACCTTATGTTTGATCGGCTTTCAACCAGACAATAATTGTTTGGTATACGTCAAAGAAGGATCGCCGTCATCTTCGCGGCGTATTATAATCAAGTCAAATGACTCTTGATCGTATCACTCACGACGCTCAATTACATCAGGTCCTGTTTCTTTGAGCGTCAATATGAGCTTTAAAGGGGAAGTCTACCCTGATATCAAGTTGGTTTTAAAAGAAGCAGCAATATTTAAAAAAAAACAGATCAATGAAAGTTTGAGCAAAATCCGATTATAAACAGGATAAATAAGAAAGTTTTGAAATTTTGAAGTCGTAATCAATCAAACACAAATTGGCAACTCCGTGATGTGTCTTGCGAGGTCCTTTACCATTTACCTTGTACTAAAAAAAATCATAAATTTCCATTTTCTCTCAAGAAAATATTCTACCATAAACGAACACTAAATATATTCATAGCACATAATGTTTTACTGACACGAAACCTGTATTTAAAAAATATATTCCTTCATCGAAAACTAAGAAAATAAAAATGTATGATTGTATTATTTGTACTGAGCACTCTCCAGTACAACCATTGGTGGTCTAGTCGTAAAAAAAACACATCAGCAAGTAGCAGGGGAAGCGGAGCGTTTTTTAAAGTATGTGTGTAGGGGGGGGGGGGGGCTGGTTCCGTGGCCCATGAGTAGTTTTGTCTCTGGCTGCACGTTGATATACAAATACGAATGCGTTGCCGCAGGAATTCACAAGTATGAACACCGTCTGAAGAATGTCATAAATTATATGTCATAAATTATGGGAGCAACAAAAAGCTGTCTCTGGCTGCACGTTGATATTCTGCACTGGTCCGACGAAACATGAACCGTCAGGACCAATGTCCACTTTCCACTCTCTCCCAAACTATCAGTTGTCGCTATTGGCCCAGCTCTGCCGACAGGGTGCACATTCGCAGCATGTGTCACCACATGTTGTGGCAATAGAAGAAAAAAAATGTCATCACGGTACGAAATTCTTTTCAGGCGATGTTCAGGCTAGTTCATTCCAATAACTCTTACATTGCTGGTTCATTTATTCATCCTTTGATCTGCAAGATATTGAGAATTCTAGCCTGAAAATTCACCGAAAGGGTGTTTTGTTCGAAGATATTTAATTTTGCCACACACAGCAGAAGGACGCTCTTTTTTTTAGTGATAGTGGAAAGTCAATATTGTCCTGACTGATGAAGGTGTTCCTCTAGGTCTGGAACTCACAAGTATGAACATCATCAGAAGAATATCAGCCTTATGTCATAAGAAATCTCAGTAATGAGTTTTGGGGGCAACAAATAGATCGAAAGTTGTCTCTGACGGCGCATCGATAGGCTATATTGGTCCCGCCTGTTGGTCCGAGCAAATATGAATGCGTTGCTCCAGGAATTCACAGATATGAATATTGTCACAAGAATATCAGCAATATGTCAGAAACCTCAGCAAATAGTTTTGGGGGCAAATAGATCGAAAGCTGCCTCTGGCGGCGCGTCAGTAGGCTGTATTGATACTAGCAAATATGAATGCATTGCTCCAGGAATTCACAAGCATGAGCACCGGACCCCTCCCCTGACCCAAAAGGGGTAGTGAAATTAAAGACACCCAAATACGTTGATGACTTTTTTTCTTTTCTTTTATGACTAGTCAGAGAATTTTCCAGTAAAAACACATCCAAAAACGCTGATGACCTTTATATACCTGAATATTATGCCGCCTTCTTCCCCTGGCCATTATGTCATAAGTTTCTGGAGCAACAAATAGACCGAAAGCTGTCTGTGGCTGCACGTCGATATTCTGCATTGGTCCGTGCAAATATAAACGCGTTGCTCCACGAATTCACAAGTGTGAACATCGCTAGCAGAAAGTTAGTAGTCTCCGGTGATGCAGGTACTCCAAAACTGATCGTAACAAATAATTGCACATTGGCAGGCACCCAGGAGATTAAATTCACGACACTGATGAACAAGACAGTCTTGACTCCTTTGAGTTCGACTCTTCGATGGCCCACGTCATTTCCACCGACCCTACGAGGCACTGCTATAGCGGCAATGGCTCGCGCTTGCCGAGTAGCTGTGGCCATGGATACCAAGTTAAATGTAATGCCAGTGAATATAGGCACCGTGGAAATGGAATACAGCGACACGATGGTAGCTACTTCAGAAGAAGTAATATTGATGTGCGCAAACGTTTCATTAATGCACCTGTAGTTGATGAACAACTTATAAACGGGAGATCCTGGTACAAAAGCTAAGATAAGATATATCCAGGGGATGCATGTTACTAAACCCAGACCAAAAAGGGCTGAACGAACGGTAACAATTGACGGGTATCGTAGCGGTTTACTTATCGCGATATATCTATCGAAATTGAGACAAGATATAACGATGGCAGAGAAAAGAACGCCACAGTAAAACAACGGAGAAAGAATCTTGTTAATAGCGTGGAAACGCAGACAGTCCCTTCCGGCGATGTACAGAATGAACAGAACGCACCCCGACAGACCACTTATCAAGTCGATCACACCGATGCACCAATAAAGGAGACGCGGAACTTCTTCAAAGACATCCCAGTGTTTTCGAAGGATCACCAGAGAGAAGACATTTGTTGATAATATGAGAAATCCGATGAAAGCAAAGACGAGGCACAAACATGTATCGAAACCATCCATTACCGTTGATTGTCAAATAAAATAGGGATCTTAGCTGTGTCAAAGCAAACACTCCCTTTTAGGCACAGTATCTTTACTTTTACTACTTGGAGAATTCGGTGATCTCCACATTACAACTATGTGTTGTTCAGAGTCAGCCTCGTACAGAACAGTTGAATTAAGAAATTGTCCATCACGACCTATACTTTTTGCAAGTAATCCGTAAGTTGATGACAAACAGGGGAAAAAAGTACATTTTGGCGAATCCCCCGTTAAGGGTTGTACATCAGTTTCTATGGTCGTGAGTTCTGAATATAATCAAGAATATCTTGGCCAAACCTTTATTCAGACCAGAATATGAAGATATGAAGTTTCTGATGCGATAGAGACATAGCCGATGTAATATTTATGTTCGCTATTAAAATTATGGAGTTCTCCCCCACTCAGCAACCGCAATCTTATTAGCACACGAACTGACTTACCAGAGCTTTGTAATAAGCTCGTAATGGAAAGCGTCCAATAAAAAGTGTCCAATAAAAAGTGTCAGGGGATTTGGCTGACTGGATGTCTTTTTACATCGTGCTCCTATCGACAAAGCTATGTTTGATGTCTTTTGTTTACGGGAACAGCTTGATGAAACCTGGCAGTAATGAAAGAGGAAGGTACATGTCAAACTCTTGCTCTCAAAGAGTCTCAATAGTCACGTTGATAATGATCTCTTGATCGAACAGTGGATGAACAGATCTTGACAGGAAAGAAGATTACCCGGATGCATTGTAGTACCAATATAGTTCTTAAGTTAAAGAGAATGTTGAGTTTTGGGAAAACTGAAGAATAATTTTTGAGCTTTCTCATTTTTTAAATATCAGTTTGGAAGAACATTAGAATAGAACATAATGTCACCTGAAAAGGATTGTTTTTCAAATGCCCTCATATTCGAAATATGACAAGAAATATTTGAAGTGTTCGGGCCGAACATTCATGCAACTTGTGTGTACAGTCCCATATACCCATTTATGTGTGCAGTGCTTGTGCTTTTCAGCGAGATTGAGTCGAGTTCTTATCTTTTTGATGATTCCAAGACCTTACAGACTGAGTATACACCAATTAGTATGTAGGCTTGATAAACCTTTCCCAATTGCTTTGAGGCACTTTCTTTCACAATATAATCGCGTGACCAGAACTCAACTTTACGTTTAAATGAAAACGTAACATGATTTTGTATTTTGAGTTGATTTTTTTGTTCCTAATGTTTATTTTTCATACAGTATTTCCGTTCACAAAGTAAGTAAATGCTATATGAATTGGATCAATTACAAACTGTTTATGCATTCAGTTTGGTGCAAAAACGCTTGAACAGTCAATGAAATTTCATGTAGACAAAAATAAAAAATAAAAATTCACAGATTTATATTATGTTTCCTCTAGCAATCTTGTCTTCGGGAATTAACTGATACGTTACATTAATTTTTATAGAAAATTGATCGAACAGCACTTTGGCTGCACTGCGAAAAGAAATTGTTAAATGGTATTTTTATGTGATTGTTTATATTATTTACACATATGATTTGTATTATACAAAAGATATATTGATGTGTAATGTCAATGAAGTTTCGTAATAAATACGAAATGACAAAGTGAAAGAGTGAAACAACCGGAATTGATTTCATTCTTCAAACATTAACACTTTCACTCCAACTTCCATTTTGTACACTTTTTAAGCAGTGTATGTGTGTGTGTTTGTTTATTTGTTTCAAGTATATACAAAATAATGGGGCAAGTTTAGTCGTCCATTGCACCAACATTCTGAGAAGATATTTCATTTTGTAGTGAGATAACGAAATATACGATTCGAAAATACGAGCATGATTGATGGGTTTAAAGACAAGACTACAGCAACCCTGTTTCCCTGGTTTCTTGGTTCTTGAACATACCCATTTTGAGGGGTTTTGAGACACGGGCTGTTGTATAAGGATGTTGGGTATCAATCCGGCGGACCATCCTGCACAACTTCCAGGTGGACTACCTCGAAGAAAACGCTACTGAAAAGAAATGTCGGCAAGTTTTTTTTCCAAACACTTCAAAAATCAGAGGGGTTCAGAATATACTTTGATATCTATTTCCTTTGGTCTGTGAGTGGATTTATGACGTCGGCGCCTCTATTTCTCGCATTGAAAATCTTAGATATATACAAGTTTCATAGGTTTCTAATTGCTACCTTCATGTATAAGTTAATACATCAACAACTTCCCAATTGTGTGTATGAATATTGCCAGTTTTTCGATCACAGGTATGGTATGAGACAAAAAGATAGCAAAAATCTCATTTTACCAAAGTAAAGACTGAACATGGAAAGAGGTCAATTTCATTCTATGGTTCAAGAATATGGAATTCATTGCCCTTAGATATTAAAGAGAAACCCTCTGTCAAAACATTTTGTAGGAGGTTAAGAGAAATGATGCTAATGGAATATCTAGTGTGATGTATCTCCGTATATGTATTTGTTTTGTCTTGCCCACCTCCCCCCTTGGTATCTGTGCATTTAGTCCTGTCCTGTAGTTTTATAGATATTTTGTTTACACTCAGTTAACAAGTATTTGTATTTTAAAGAAGTAGTCTTTACTTATATCATATTTACATAATTTTTCAGGGAACCACATATTCATTAGCCATTTCAGCTATTCACATTTGTAAATGCCTTTTAAATATGTTTCATATATTGTTTCAGAAATGGTAATAAATTCAATCATTCATTCAGCATTATTAACTCTCGCACTAGCACTGGCATTTCTTCCAATTTTGTTAATTCATATAAGAGTAAAGATTAACTATTAATATTTAAGTCCAATTAATGCATTCTTCTCTTATTTCGAGGTCAAAGAGGAGAAAATTCATGTTATAGTTTTTGAGGTTTATGCTAAAGATTGCATCATTGAGTATTGAAAATGCAAGGAAAAGAGTTTGCCGCATGGCGTTCTCTTTATGCTAATTTATGCAGAAAACCCATATTCCACGATACACTCACAAAATAAATGTGGAAGGGCTTCATACTCTACCACGTAGGTTAGATCAATCAATTAGATTAAAATAACATTAATAATTGCAATAAGATTGTAATGTTTATTGATTTTAATGGTAGTTTTTCATAACTGATTCATATACATGTACCTGCTAAATGCAAATTTCCAGTGACATATCAAGAATTTACTCTACCAGCACATCAAATTTGTAACATATTGGTGAATAAGGTCAGGTTAATGAAGTGACTATATGCTAGGTGTGATATTCTGAGTATATTCCTTGACTTTTAAAACTATTTTATTATAATTTATGCATATAAATGCATAAAACGAAATTTCAGTGGTATATCAATAACCGACTACACCAGGTGAGCTGGGGGAAATTACATACCACTATCTATTCGACAATACAATAGACAGTGGTCCCCCACTCTCAGCACACACTCATAATAGCATGCTTTCATACAATACCTCCTCATTGCCTTTGTTTTCCTGCTGATGCTACAGCATGCCTGACATAGCAACTCCTATGTTGGTATTGTATGTTGTATTGTAACAGGTTTCAGCTTTGACAAAGTTAAATTCCCCTTTCATTTGCAAAATCGCTATTAGCTCACTGATGATTGACAGATGATGTCATAGGGGGAAAGTGATCTGGATGATTTTTTTGAAGTGGGTGGGGCTTAGCAGGTTTTAGAAAATTATATCAAAAAATATTGAAAAATCTATGAAACATATTTAGAAGTTTAAATATCAAAATATGAGATGTATGTACGACTACACACCAACAGATATCAACTTGCATTTAGATGGCATGGGCCCTTTAAATACGTACATTAATAATGGCAAAACACTTTGGATACATGTAATTCCATAATGTGCATAAAATTTGGAAAGTTTGAATGGAGATGTGAGTTATTTGATGGGTCCTGTGGGGAAAAATAAATCTGTAGGCACAACAAATACATAACGAAAGTTTGGTGCATTTTCAAGCACTTTGATTTTTACCTTGTCAAGGTACAAAGTACAATAATTGGCATAAATTAGCAGCATAATTTTGCATGAGGATGAGATTTAACACGATGGGTCCTGTGGGAAAAATAAAGATATTGCCACAAGAAATGCATATATAGAAAATTTGGATCGTTTTTAGGCCATTGATACTTACCTTGTCAATGGACTTACTGTCAATGGATTTACATGTAGATCACATAAATTGGCATAATTTTGAATGAAGATGTGGTTCGATTCGATGGGTTCTGTTGTCATAACAAGTTCATCTGCAAAATTTGGTTCTTTTGTAAATTATGTCCCCAAAACAAAAATATTGGCTTAACAGACCTGACTAGTACATATATTGTAGATTTAATATGTTCAGCCACCGGTTTTTATTTTTGCATTAATGTGTTTTTTGTTTTGTTTTGTTTTTCTCTCAAACTGGTATTTTTTCCTTTTCTCTCAAACTGGATTTTTTTTCAACTCTAAATTAACAAACGTTCAGAGTAGTGCAACATATTCAAACGAACCTTATTTTGGATTTGTAATGAACCCTCTGAAAAAAACGATTTTTTTTTTTCTTCTTCTTCTTCTAACCAACGACTTTGGGGAAAAGGTGACGATTTGTGTTGTTGTTGAAAGCATGCAACTCAAATACATGAATGTTTCTAGGCGTATGGGCACATTTTTCGGGAGGGGTGATGGAGCTGATGCCTTTACCTAATTATCGACTTTACCGTTGCTGTATTTTGAAGAACAGAAAATAATTGATACATTTTTTGTATTGAAAATGTACGCAAATTAGATGTTTGGGCACCTCTCTCCCGAAGATAAGCCTATTTCAGGCCACAAGCTGCCTGAATATGAGGTGATGGGTGCCTGACTATTGACACTTAAAATTCAGGGGCAGGCTTTATATATATATGAAAAATTTTATTTTTCAGTACAAGTTTACGATTCGCGATCTACATTTTGTGGACCTTAATTATGCAACGCAAAACGTAAAACACGTCGTTTGTTTTGTTTTGTTTTGTTTTGTTTTGTTTTTTTAAAAACGTTTTGCGAGACCCCTGTTTTAAGAAATGAGTCTTTTTTCGTAAAAATATTTTTTGCGGAATGCAATTTTTTTTTTTTTTTACTTTTCACGTTGATTTTTACGATAAGCGTCGTTTTTACGACAAACCCCTCCTCAGGCACCAAAGTTAATCTCTCCAAAAAGTTCCATTTCTAGATCTTACTTACTGCATACGCAGTACACGTGGTTTACATGCAGTAACTCCACCAGGAAATAAACCAGATGTTCCTATATTGACAAAAGATATTAGGTTTATTTAGGAGATAATATCAAAAGAACAAACGTAAACAGAACAATGCATCAGTTCTATATTATATATTTGTTTTGTAAGTTAAATTTGTAGAACACAGTTGATATTCGGGGCTGTCAAGTTTTCTCAATTTTTATGAAAATGAAAAAAAAAAGTGATCAATAATATAATTGAAAGAAGTATATTATGGGCCAAAATATGTCTTTGTGTTATATTCTGGATGTCAGTCGAGTCCCCCCTCCTCCCCCACCCCACGATGGGGTGGGGGGATTTATCATATTCTTTAGTTTAATTAAGGTAAAGTCGGTATGTTCATATTAATACTGTTTGTTTTTTAATGAAACACACAAGAAATAAATCCCTCTGCTCAATTACCAATATGGACCAGGGTATCCCACTAATTACATTTTTTTATAATGGATAATGGATAAAAGTCTATGGCGTTGCTACAGCGGGCGCAGGGGCACGAGGCCCTTAACCCGTTGACAACTGTATTCTGTCATTCCTGTAGGCGCATAATGCAGGGATCACCCCGTTCCAGTAGGCAATGTGGGAGGGAAAGGGAGGTAGAGAAAGAGATATGGATATAGAGGGAGAGAGAGAGAGAGAAAAAAAAAAGGGGGGGGGGAAGGAGAGGGGGAATGAACGTGAAAAGAAGATGATAGAACCCCTCCCATGTGACCATACGTTTCATATACATGTCTAGTAAGGCCGGTGCTTGCCCCATGATTTAGGTGCCCACTCAATGGCTGGGCCCACGCTAAGCCACCAATGAAAATAACACGTATTCATGAATTTTCTCTGATAGTTAGCTCGACCAACAATATAAATAAGCTGTGTGGGGGGGGGGGGGGGTAACCTTGTTCATGAATTAAAATATATTGCTGCAATGTCCCCTAATGTCAAGAGTAAAACGTCTAACGCCTTATCTCATTTATTCACGCCACATCGTCACGTGGGTGGTACCACCAGACACAGTGGCGTAGCGTAAGCCCAGTCATGGGGGGGGGGGGGCGGACTGGCACTATTGGGGCACCGGTCTTACATTTTTTGTACTATGTGAATGAAAATAATAATCAAGGCCTATAATATGGGGGAGGGTGTGGAAGGGGTTCAACCATCTTCTCTTCCCGTTCCTACTCCTCCCGGCCCCCTCCCCCCCCCCCTCCCCGGAGTTTGATTAGGATGGGGGCACGTGACCCCGTGACCTCTGTGTCTACGCCACAGCATAGACGTATCAAGACCTGATAAAAGCAATCCTCTTATCATAGTCAAGTCATTGCTCTCTTTGGAAGACTAGAGATCGACAGCTCGTCAACTCGTCATCATGAATGCTTTGGGAATCATCGCATTTTGCCTTGTGATCTCTGCCTTGCAGACTTGTAAGCAATTGACTTTCCGAATAGGGAAATATTTTCATTTTATTTTATATATATTAGAAAGCACATTTAGCTTTGTTTTCGGATTTTATAATACACACACACACACACACACACACACACCCACACACACATCCCAGACACATACACTCTCTCTCATATATACTAGGTGTAAAAAAACGAATGACACTTTTGACAATGTTTGATCATTTATAACTTAAGTTATAACTTGTATCAAGCCCAATGTTTACCCATTGTAAGTTGAAGTTGAAGGATGTCAAATTTGTTTGGAGTAAGTCTTAAGACATTTCTTTGAATACTCTTCTTAGGATAATGCTCTGAATATTAAATCAGATTTTCACTTTTTGAAAAATAAAGTCCACAAAATCTGTGTGTATCAAATACAAATTCAGAACACAACAATTGCCATTGTCCACGGAAGCTGAAATTCCCGAGCATCTCTTTCAACCCAGAGTCATAAATCAGTAATTAAACTGGGTAGCAATCGGTTGTCAGGTGCGATGCACAATGGTATTGTTGCATTCTGAATTAATTACTGATACACACAGATTGTGTGGTCTTTATTTTCCAAAATGTGAAAATCTAATTAAATATTTAGAGCATTGTTTTAAGGAAAGTACTCAAAGAAATGTCAAAAACCTAACTCCAAATAAATTTGACATTTTTCAAGTTTTCCAATGTGTAAACCTCAGTCTGAGAAGAGTTATAATTTTTTTAGTTATAAACGACGAAAAGTATCATATGTTTTTTGTTACACCTATTATATGCATATAGTAAAACAGAAAGTAAGATCTACTTTCTTCCAGTTTGTTTTCTACATTATTCAAATAATACAATAATATACTCAACCACAAAAGTTCCTCTGACAATTTTTAATAAAACTCGAGAAAATTTACTGAAATTTGTTTATTCAAAAAGCATGAAAAGCAAAGCAGGAAGAATTTCCAACCGACATTTTGATAGATTATTTGTGAACAATTGATTTTGTTTTTATAATGGAATTATGTAATTTATTGCAGTCGCCGGGTAGTAAAAAAAAAATTGCACTTTGCGTTGAAAAATGCCATGCAGGGTGTAGGCCTATACTCCTTTCAATTTTTTGTTCATATACAGGCGTATGACTTGTCACTTAAATTCATGAATCTGCGTTGCCAAACTGCTATTTTTAATGATGTGACATGAATTTCAATGATAAATTAGGTGTCTCGTGTCTGTACATGAACAAAAGATGAAAAGCATCAAAAAGAATGTAAACATGTAAATTCTATTACCGACTGCAATACAAATACAATTTCATTATGAAAACATAATCAATTGTTCACAATTGTCCAGTGAAAATGTTGGTTAGACAAATCTGTATATTTTGTATTTTGAAAGAACGATTTTATCATACGTTTTTCGAGTTATACTAAAAGGTGTCAGGGGAAACTTACTTCTTCTTTTTTTTCTTCTTTTTTTTTACTTTAGTATATAATGCATAAAAAGTAGAATGGAGTAAAGGAGACGTAAATCCTTCTTAGCAGAGGCTTGGGTCGGGTACGTCCGATCACACAGGACAGCATAATGACAATGATTGTTATCCTTTGATTCCTTCATTGTTTTCTTATACCATCGCAGCTGCGGCCGACTCGTGTGTGGGGAGGTGCAATACGGGTCTTGATACCTCGAAAACATGCCAATGTAACACTGCTTGTGAGACTTACGGAGACTGCTGCACAGACTACCAGGCTCAGTGTCTAGGTAAGAATAATAATGCTAACGAAAATGTTGTGGTTGATGTTGATGTTGATTTTGATATCATTTGTTATAACTGAATGCTAATAAGCAAAATCAAAAAGCAAAATCAAAATCAAAATCGTGGTAAGAATAATTTAACAAATATTTTGATGCTGGTACTGATGTTTCTTTGGTGACTGTTCTAAATTCCATTGAAAAGGGGATATATTTTTTGTTTTTAATGTTCATGTTAATATTAATGTTAATGTTCATGATGTAGTTGATGTTGATCTGCATATTAATTTTTTGTTTTACCTGAATGCTAAAAAAAACAAAAGTCAAGCTTTGTCCTGGAATCGAATCCAGGTCACCCGCGTGGCAGGCGAGAGTTCTACCTCTTAGCCAACATTATTATGACCCTAGTTATTAACAGTGACGGATCCGGGGGGTGGGGTCCCGGGCCCCCTCCCCTGGAACCAAAAAGGGGCCCCAAAAATGCTGAGGGCCTTTTTTTTTTTTTTTTGCATGTCAGAGATTTTTTGAGTTAAAAGGGGGCCCCAAAATGCTGAGGACCCTTTTTTTTTTTTTTTTTGCTTGTCAGAAAATTTTGTGAATATTGAGGCCCCTCCCTCAAGAAATCCTGGATCCGCCACTGGTTATTAATGCACGGTATCGCCAAAACAAACGTACACCTGTACTATTTTTGGTTCCAAAATTATCACGTATGAAACACATCAATATTTTGGATGTGTTTTATCGCAAATAGCACAAGTCGTCTAGCACGATCACAAAGACTGGCGACAAAATCATCAATAGCCTTGTCCATCACCCTTTCGAAATGTGCGACAATTGCCCTGACGTATTACGTAATCCGAACATGATTTCTATGGGACATACAATAGGGTATTGAAATTGCCCAGGATTTGATTTTTCAAAAGTCTTTGAAATCGCGTTGTCTAAGGATGTAAGCATCGAGCAAGGATCGAACCCATCCCCTCTCATATGAGAGTCAAGAAGCCTTCACTAAAATTGAAATTATGTACTCTATGCCTTACTCCTAATCAGGTGCACAATATTCGTGTAGTTCAAGGTGTGGAGAATCCTACAACTCGGCCAACCCCTGCCACTGCAACGATTTATGCGAGCAATACAGCAACTGTTGCACAGACTACGACAGTTATTGCTCTGGTAAGTCTCGACACAGTACACATCGTTTTATTCATTGCCACATGCACCTGGGGGAAAAAACGGTAGAGCACGTAAAATAAATAATATATAAGTATTTTCTTACTTTAATACAGAGGCTATAGACCACCCACCCCCAAACACACGCACACACACACACACACACTCGGGCGCACACAAACACAACTTGAATGTTGAATGAAACTCCTAGTATTCAGGTATGCAAATGTCACCCCTCATATTAGGCATATTCGGGCAATGGGGTTGTTTCTTTTTTTTCCGCAAAATTACTTTGAAACACTGCAACTGGACCTTAGTCATATATGGGCACTATTTGCCAGGGGGCTGACGTCTCTTACCAAGTTTAAAAGTTTGCGAACGTGCAATATTGAAACAACAAGGTAGTGACATCCAATGTTCGTGCATTATTCATTCATATGATTTTTTTTTTGAATTTCTTCATGGGATGACATCAACAGATAACTGAATACTGGTAGTTTCATATAGGACTATCTCAAGGGCTGCACCCCCCCCCCCCCCCCCCCCCCCCCGCCTCTTAAAATGAAATGGATATACAACACGCGCCATTTTAAAAAAAGAACAGCGCCATCGCTCGTTTAAAAAAAGTATAAATTGAAAATTTGGTATACGCCCCCCCCCCCCCCGGAAAACTAGTGTATATGCGCCTATTCCTCCCCCCCCCCCCCTCCTCACCCTTTCTATCTTTCTTTACACAACCTTCCTTGCCCTTCTCCATAATGGCAGTTAACACTTACTCGTGTTAGTCAAGGTGCGGTGAGTCTTATGCAAGCAATCCTTGCCATTGCAATGACCGCTGTCAAGAATTCGGCAATTGTTGCGACGACTATAGTAACTACCTGACCCCACCCAAGGTAATATTCTCATTAGGGAAATAAAACAAAAATATTTGAGTGTACGCATAATAGCACAATCATCCACTAATCTTAACACACAGAGTCCGTTATAGCAAAACATGGTTTCATTGTACAAACATAGGAAGTGCACTTTTTGTTTGTTTGTTTGTTGTTTGTTTTTTTCTTCTTCTTCTTTCCTGTTCCAAGACATTTATATTGTCTGAATGAAATGAAATTAAATGAAAATGAAAGATGTGGAAGATACGTGAGGATTACACACTGTAATCATGATTGCGAATGGCAGATTTTATCAATTTTAGTGGATTTGATTTCCCTATTGTTATAAGTACTCTCATTGTAATTCATGAATCTGTCTTGGCAGAATTCAATAACATCACTCTTTCCCATTCTTATTGCACATCTGCGCTAAAGAATCCGCCATATCTTGTGTCGTCAGATATTTTATTATCATTATCATTGTTATTATCATTATTATTATTATTATTATCATCATTATTATTATTATTGTTATCAGTTCAGTTCAATTTAGTTTATTTATTTCAGTAACAAAACCATAAAAGTAAAATACAAAAGTAACATGAGAAAATCATAATCATACAATTTTGGAAATCGTGATGAAATGGGACACTAAAAAGAAGTTTGGAAAACTTGTACAAGCAATAGTCCCCTGTCGTAGAAAAGAAATAATAAGATTACATTGTTGTTCAGTTACTCAGAAAAGAAAAAAATATGATATTAACACAATAGAAATAAACACCAAGCAACACATACACACACACATATTGCATGGTAACAATTTATAACTGTAAATGGCATTTGAAAGAGTTAAGAATAATATGAAGAGATCAACTGCCTCTTCGACTGGGCCTTATAAATGATAAAAGAGTAGTGCATAACGTTCATCGGTTAAATCATAAAAAATATACGGGGACTGTCTAACAGAATTGAGCATTGACTGGTAGATATCTGTAAATAATGATATTTGATACAGGGACGAGTATTATATGAGTGAACATATTTATAGAGGATAAACATCTGGAAAACTCTTGTAGGTACATTATTACGGACATTATACATCATGATAGCGCCTTGAATTTTATGTACATGTATATCATAAAAATTAGGGTTAAGCGAAAAAAAAAAAACAAGGGACGTGAATGAGCTTGATAATGGGAGTTGGTACAAATTCTTAATGCTTTCTTTTGAAGTTTATAAAGAGGTTCTAATATTGTTTTTAGATATTTTGTTTGTGATGTACAATCGATGATCCTGAAAGGACAGAGTGTCATCTAAGAGGATACCAAGAAATTTACATTGTTTTTAATATATTCATTTTTAACATCACTAATATTGTAAGGATTAGTTTTAGTATGAAAATAAAGTACACTTGATTTGTCATAATCTATAATCAATTCATTAGCATCAGCAACTTTTCCTAGTTCTTTATTTACTTCTGTCATTGATTTACCAAAATCATTATGAGATGCAATCATGTTTCTGTCATCAGCAAAAAAAAAAGAAAAAGAAAAAAAAAATAGGAAACAGAAATAAGATCATTTATTTTGCATCAAAAATAAAGGAGGACCCAGTATGGAGGCCTTTAGGACTCCATACTGGATTCTCTCTCTGCAGGAAACAAAATTATAGAAGTTATTGTATGACGTGAAGTTCAATTAGAGCATTCCACAAGATGAGCTATTTCTATAACCATATAGAGAATCAGCTAAAAGATCATTTTCATTAATATGATTTAAAAGCCTATTTTAAATTAATTCTTTTCCAGTATCTTAGAAAAACAGGGGAGCAATGGTATTAGTCCGTAATTAGAAAATATGTGGGGATTACCTTTTTTTAATGGATATAAGTATCCCTACTTTAACATTCTTGTGAACTTTTAAATCATTGATATTATTATTATCAAAATTATTATAATCATTATTATTATTATCATTATTATTATTATTACCACCACCATCATTATTATTATTATTATTGTTATTATTATTATTATTATTACCATTTATTGAATAACAGTTCCCGCTGATTCCTGCAGCGGTAGATGCAATGATGGCTACGACCCGACCCAGGCCTGTCAGTGTAATAGCGCCTGTTCCAATTACGGGAATTGCTGCTCAGACTACGATAGCTTCTGTGGCGGGAGTAGGTTTCTTTCATACCTAAAAATTCATTAAAATGATATTCTAATTTACAGAAGTGTATAAATACGAATTTATTTTGGTTTGAAATTATTCCATCGCTTCTGCGGCATGCTATTTACATCCACTTTATTTAGCCCTGTAGAGACAATAGTGGAAACACTGCTCTGTGAATTAGATTTCCTCATGTTCAGGAGTTCCGCACTCAGAAACTTTCTTCTTTAATTTGATCGTTCTTTTGAAAGTCCACATGGCAGATATTGACAAAGTAGGCCAACTTGTGAATTGTTTGCTTTTTTCAGTTTTGCATTTTCACCCTTTTTCCTTCTCTCTTTCTCTCTCGTTTGCGCTCTTCACATTATTTTCCTTCTTTTTAACGATATTTTCATTCTTCTTACTTCACTTCTCTGTTCTGTTTTATATTTCTGTTTTATCCTTTTCATTCTTCCTTTGCCTGTTCTCCTTTATATTTTTACCGTTTAATATTACTCTTCATAAAAAGTGTTGTTGTTGTTGTTTTAATTTGGTATCTAACGAATAGGTGGAGGAAACCCCGGTAACGACCTTTCAACCCTGGCTCAGGCATTATGGGATGCCGACGTCAATCGAATAGAAGGTTCAGACTTGATCTTCAACCAGCAGGCGTACCTTACCAACTACCAGGCACGAAACGATTTGTCTTCTGAACCGTGAGTTAAACAATGAACTTTTATACATTCATAAGAGGGGCCATGTTCGAAACCCAACTCAGTATCAATGCCATTTTGACATGCTGAATACATGTCCGGACTACCCCTCCCCGACCCGACAAGTTTACCGCCGCAAATTGTGGACGTTTTTTATGCCGCGAGAGGGCACAGTGTTCGTTATATTCCCTCATGATGCTGTAGCCGCGCAACATGCACGCTCAGCCTGGGCCCCGTTTCATAAAACTTGTCATCAATGACCAATGACAAGTTGCAATAACTGTTATAAGCTACTGAAATCCTTGCATCTGATTGGCTGAGAGCAAATTTGTCGGTAAAAATCACTGATCACAAATAAAAATCACAAAATCTATTAAAAACCGAGGCTTCTGTAGATGGCCATCCCATTCTGAACTCAACAATTTTCTGGCTGAATATTTTGCTACGTGTTCATTTATTGGAACACATTCTCTCATCGGAGGTATTGTGGTCTAGTGGCTTTGGAGCACAAGGTACCGAGTTCGAGTCCCTGCCACATCACAAAATCCTGTGGCAAGACATTAATCTGCATTTGCCACCTTGGACCCAAGTGAGTACAATTTGTACCTGGCTGTTATTAATCAAGTAAAATGCTATAGAGAGACGCAAACGCAGCGGTGTGAAAGCCGGGATAAGCATACTTGAGCACCAGGGGGGCGTTTCATCAAGTGTCTTGTCGGTGATTTTTACCGACAAATTTGCTCTCAGCCTATCAGATGCAAGGATTTCAGTAGCTTATAACAGTTATTGCATGTCATTGATGTCATTGATGACAAGTTTTATGAAACAGGGCCCTGGAGTGTCAAGTGTGAATAACACGTCGAGTGTCATGCAAGAGCCCACCATTATTGTGATTTAAAAAAAAATCATCCTGTTTGTATTCTCCATAGCCTCTTTACTTACGTGAATCCGGCAAAGCTGGATACAGGAACCTGGCCCACGTTCCGGGCTCTTCTCGACAACTACAACGTCTTCACCGGCGTCACGGACACGAACACCGTCGCGGAGAACCAGGAGATTGAAAACTTCCTCGATGAGGTATTCAACACCGAGGTCATGGACTTGACATATCAGTTCATGGTCGACAATGGTGAGGTTTCCTTTCTTTGTACTTTTTTTTTTATTCTCTATTTCTAATCTGTCGTCTATACTCTTAATGCTGGTTATTTTAGCAATGACTTCTGTCAGCCTTTTTAGCGTATATCATTAGCTATCAGTTTTAATCATCCCTTTTTCGACAGCCGTCGTGCCCTTAAGCAAATTGCACATGAGGCATTTACCTTTCCATACTATATTCTAATAGTTCAGTTTCGTTTAGTTTTAAGACTTTTATTTTCCAATATAAGTGTACAAAGTAATAAATGAACAAAAATGATGTAAATGAATTTCTCTCTCTCTTTCTCTCTTCCACAGGCTACTTTTCGTCACTGTCCGCATTCAGGGCCTACGTCAAGGACACCTGGTTCACTCTCTATACCCGTTCTAGTAGCGTCCTCGACTCGTCGGCATTCGAACACACTTTCGTCGGCGAGGTCAAGAACGGGAAGGTCAGTGGGTACCATAACTGGCTAGCCTTCTACGAGGACGAGCAGGAAAACAAAGTCAACTACTACGGCTACACGAGCGACAACGAGGTGGGTGACGAGTTCGGTATTAGTCCCCCTGTCAGATGCCCGTTGCACACGAGGCGTCGATTACCTGCCTTAGGACTGCGTCAATTGCTGCGTCAATGGCTGCGTCAATGACTCGCGCGGCCTTTGACGTGCCTTGTGAGAGTGACATCCTATATACAAAAAGTAAATGTAAAATGAACAGTACAAACACAGATTTGAATCGCTAGCTTATATGCACTACTTTCCTTCACAGGCTTAATTAACGCAGGTAGTGACACAGTCGAAATGACGCCTTGTGCGCGACGGTCATGAAGCCCCGCTCCAACGAGGCGTCAGTTTGATTTCGCGAGGATCTGCGCTAATCGAGCCGGTGAAGGCAATTAACCCATATGACAGTTATTAAAAGTATTTTTTGCACTATACATTTTCAATCACTTTTTAAACGATATCACTCTCTTATGTCGCGAAAAAAAAGACCGTACCATTTACTGACGCGGCCCTAACGTCAGCAATATCCCCTCGTGTGAGCTGGGCTTTAGAAAACTGCACGAATCAGGATCTGACTACGGCTGAATTTCGAAAGAAATTGATAAGTATATAACAAAAAGTGACATCAGATAAATAGATCTCCTTTCAAATGACATGACTTTATGTACGATTTTTAAATAATGTTAGGCCTACTGGTGGAGGGACTGCTACTACTTCTACTACTGCCACCACCACTACCACCACCACCATCACCCAGGATTAAACAAAAAAAAGTTACACTTTGTATTAAGTTTCACTTCTGTGGGGGTTTTTTTTTAATGATAAGTATCACTTACTCATTCAAGGTTTCTGATTGCATACATTTCTCTCACCATTCACTATTCATCTGACAATCCATCCATAGCCCAACCAAATCCTGATGCAGTTCCGTATGGACATCGACGGCGGCTCCTCGTATTACAAGGAGCTCGCTTCCATCATCTACGGGGCCAGCCCAGAGTTCGAGCTCGCCATCTTCACGGCGTGTTTCATTGAGAATCCTAATGCTCTGAGTACATTCACCATGAATGGGTACACGCAGAAAGTACAGACGTGGGACTACACTGGGGGTTACATCGGCTCTGCTTATTTCAGCGTCTAATCTCTTTTTAAAAAATCTATCCTGTAGCTGTTTGGTGCTGGGTATAATTCCTCATTACCTCAATATAAGACAAATGAATGTCGATTGAATTTTCCAATATGTGCAATGAATTGCAACCGGTGACAAAGCCTACAGTGATACATTGAAATCAATATAATAGAAATGTTTCTGAACACCATATAAAAGAAAAACATACTGAAGCCTTCGGTTTGCACTCATCAGAGTAAGACACACGAATGAACATTTGTACGACACATACTCTGGTGACAATTGATCCCGGTCAGTATCCGACACTAACCAAATTTGTAACTCCAAACCCTGAACCAAAACACTGTTCCTAACCCTAACCCTAAACCTAACCCAATTGCAGCCCTGACCCTAACCGGAGCAAATGTTGCTTTACGTCTCCTCTCGCTATTTTTTTTGTGGGTATAATTCACCTTTACCTTGAAATTTCCCAACATCGCCTTCTACTTGAATTCAAAAGTATGTAATTGAATTTCAACCGGTTTGACAATATCTCAATTGACATTTTGACATTAGTATGATAGAGATGTCCTGCTCAGACCTATTAAAGAGTTTCCTCTTAACCTTCTTTTTAGAGCCAGACATGATAAAAGGAATACATCAATGATCATGTCTTTTTCCTGTCAAAAAAAATTGAAGTTGTTTTTCGAGATCCTGAAATATTTGACGGAGGCTTGTCCGAACACCCATGAACGAATACGATATAATATTGTTCGGAGCTACTGAAAAGAAATTGTCCCTGCTTTCTGCCAGCTGAAAGGATGTCCTTTTCATTCCTACGCATCTTAACATGCTTAAAAGTATTATACTGTGGGCCATACATATATCTAGGACGTATGTGTTAGTAATAAAAAAAATGATAATAATAACTGATTTTCGGTAATGAATAAAACACAGCATACAAACATAATTTCCCTAACATTGTAGGCCCACAGATATTTTATCTGACTATGTGTATCATTTCAATGAACATTTACTGAAATTAAAGCATCCTTGCAGAAAAGAATTCATGACTTTGATTGTCTATTATTTCATTGATCTTTTGGTATGGTTATAAGTTAGTAGTTATGATTAGTGATGTAGTGAGAGCTTTTGACTTTAATTTATTCAATAATTACGCTATTAATCAAAATCACCATTATGCAATTTGTCTTATATGTGTAATATGGTGGAAGTATCCTTGGAAAAAGGCACCGAATAAGCCATTTTAGTTCAATTTATTGTTCCATGTACTAATTACAACCTGGCTTATTACGCGAACAAAAAATAATACGATTACGTTAAAATGAATGTAGCACTGTTTAAGATATGGTTTCAGAAAGCAGAAAATACAAAGGTACCAAGGTCATTTTTCAGATATTGTGAACCATTATAAAATACAACCACGCCAGCGAGTTACAATTTTGTAGTCAGAGATTAAGATGAGAGATTTTCGAATTTCAACAGATGTTGCATAAAGTCCATATTACTCCGCCTGTTACCTTGATATGAAAATCTGTACACAAAGTTCAACCATTCTGGAAATTGATAGTCTTTATCGTTTCCTTCTCTAGACGGGATTAAAAGATGTATTGATTGTGAGAGCAGAAATGGGTATGCAAGGCGGGTCCAGAAATGTGTATAAAGTCAAAGGTATGTATGTCACAGTTACACGTCTAGAGGTGGCGCTAATTTCATTTCACCGCGAATTTCAAATTCCACAGTATTCATCTAGTCATGGTATTTTTCATGTAAATAATGCAACTCTTTCTGTTGACTAGCTTGGGATAGCTGTATAAGAGCACTGGGTTACTTATGTTGTTTGGGTTGAGGAGAGAGGGCGTATTTTGGAAGCTCTAATTTCTTCACGTCTTTGACTTGGCCACGTTCTTTTGTTTTCACCATTTGCAGTTGTGACGGAAAATTCATTATTAATGAATTTCTTGTTAATCCAGCCTTTCTGCAACGATGGTAGTTTGATTTTCTACGGCACTTTGTTAAATTAACAAGTGTGAAGTGTGGTAAGTCTTAGAATATATCTTATCGAATAATTTAAGTATCTATGTATAAATTTACTAGCTGATAGAAAAAGAATCATGCATATATATAATATTAATTTATAGGAACAATGGAACGGGAGACCTAGGAGTTATACTGAGCTACATATAGGACCAAAGGAATATTTCTATTCACGTGCGACGATTTGTCAAGCGACAAGCCATTACAATATTGCTATACAATCTTCAAGACGCGCCCCCCCCCCCCTCCCGATCGCCGCCAATGTTTCTATTGATATACAACACATACAATGAATATGAAAATGAAAATAATTTATCGAGTTACTGTTGTTTTATACTGACATTAAGTCTTTTCCTGCGGATATGACTCGAAATTGGCCTTTCAACTATTCGGCCCCGGCGCGTATCTGTATAAAGCTTTACCACTTCCTCACGTAATCAGTGCCCTCGTATAAGACCAATGTAGGCGTTAACAGTCGGAGAATGCAGAAGGGGAATGGATTTATTCACCATAAAATCACATGACACATTTTTATGATAATAACATATACATTTATATTGCGCACTGATCTGCTCAAGGCGCCTCCCAACCCTTGCTTTTGATGAAGACATTCACTGAATAACTTCGTTCCATATACCCATTTATCATGTTTGCTAAACTTGGATAGAGAGTGGCAAATGCAGCTTGATGTCTTACAGTAGCAAGATGAAAGCATTCAATGAATAACTTCGTCCATATACCCATTTACCGTGTTCGCTACACTTGGATAGAGAACGGCAAATGCTGATTGATGTCTTACAGTAGCAGGACTCGAACGGCGAACCATGTGATTCACAATCCGGTGACTTATCCACTAGACCACTCTGCCTCTTTTGATTCTAGGTAATGAAGTAGACAAACAAAGGGAGTAAAGTTCGAGAGAATGAAAGGAAGGAAAATTTGAAGAAAAAAACACAAAACACACACACACACACACACACACGCACACACAGAGGAAAGAGGGTGAGAGAGTAAGTGTGAGTGAGAGCCTGGGGTCTCATAAAATGGAACCCCTAATGTAATAGAAGGTGCATGGCCACAGGGGATTTCATTCTGAATCAGTTCTGAATCATATTTAGCCTCTATATTGAATTAACTACTCCCCCCCCCCCCCCCCCCCCCCATCCACGTAAAAACAACCACGCAATGAGGCCCTAAAATCAATATCCGGAGTAGCTTTTCAACAACTCCTATAACTCGGGGTTTTACCATACTGAAAGTGTCCTTGTATTATATCCTGTCACGTGACTGTAAATACTGCACCTACACTCTGAGTTCAGATCTGTAGTTCCATTTATAGGCTTCTACTTATTCAACTATATTTTGGAGTATCTTGTTTTTAGTTGTTAAATAAATTAGGTACTCAAATTGTCATGCAGAACCAAGCTCTACCAACTTTTTTGGTTTTACTGGTTATTGTCGCGGCAGTACAAGGTAAGTTGATATGTTTACGTTATTTGGTTGATATTCTCATACTTTACTTGAATGCCGATATAATGGAAAATCACCTGCGGGTTGGAGGAATTCCTTAAATGCTTAGTCGCTCGGCTAAAGCCGGGGTAATAGTATGACTGCAGGGCCCTCAGGGAGAACATGATGATACTGATAAGGCTATCCTGGGTAAACAAGACATATTATTATTGTTATTATTAGTATTATTATCAATATTATTATTATTATTATTATTATTATTATTATTATTATTATTATTGTTATTAATAGTAATAATGATAATAATAATGGTGATAAGGATAATAATAATAATAATAATAATAATATTGATAATAATACTAATAATAACAATAATACTATGTCTTATCATCGTCATTGTTACTATTATCATTTTCAGTATTATTATTATTATTATTATTATTATTATTATTATTATTATTATTATTATTATTATTATTATTATTATTATTATTATTATTATTACATAAACAACGATAGTAGTGCATGGATGAAGAAACGCGATTGATAGCAGATTATTATGAAAATGATGGATTGATGATTTAAGAAAAGATGGTGATAAAGATGGTCGTGATGATAATGACGATACAAATATACATTATTTTGTAATATACTGGTGGCTCTGTCGATGATGGCAAAGGGGATGTAAATGATGTTTATGGTGGTGGTGGTGGTGTTGGTGCTAATTATGGTGACGGGGTGGTAATGATAAAGGTGATGATGATGGTGGTGACAATAATGGTAGTGGTGGCGATGATGATGATGATGCTGATGACGGAGGTGGTGATGATGACGACGGTGGCGGCTGATGATGATGTTGATTATGATGATGATGGTGATGGTGATAATTATGATGAGGATGAGGATGATAATGACGAAGAAGATGGTTGACGACAATAATGATGGTGATAGTGATGATGCAGATGATGGTTATGAGGGTGACCATTATGATCATAGATTTTATAAAGGCTATGATGATGATGATAATGATGGTGATGGTCGATGGCGGCAATAATGATAGTAATGGTGCTGCTGGTGCTGCTGGTGCTGCTGGCGCTGGTGGAAGCGATGATGAAATTCTGCAGAAAGAAAATGACGAGCAATTGCATAGTTATATTGAAAACCCAAACTTTTATGTATATCGCTTTATACATGTATTTTGTATAGGCCTATCAGTACTTCATTTCCGATTACGATTTTTTTCAGCTGTGACGTCATGTACAGGTCGTTGTGGTTCTTTCAGACGAGACAGATCATGTCAGTGTAACCGAGCATGTACACGATTCGGAGACTGTTGCCATGACTACCAAACTGAGTGTAATTCAGGTACACTGTACTAACTTTCATTAACCTATCACTATGTTATACCACTTTTGATGTAGATTAAGTCCAATTGGTTTCCACGTGGAATACAAGACAATGACAATTATCCTATGTTGAATAAAGTGCTAAAGTCTATTTTAAAGGGCATAATTCCACATGTGCTTCTGAAACGCCGATCAATATTCAGGAAGGGGGACACATTAATCTGAATCAAACACTATATCCATAGGGGGACTGGCACAGTGCAGCCTTGTTGACGCCCTTGTAATGATCTAATGCCCATAGGTTAGACATCTCAAATATAATATATCCTATACTTTGGCTAGAACTTGAAGTTGAAAGAACTTTCAATTAGGTTGAAAAATATGATTCTTATTCATTTCGGAAAATGTTCAGACCTCTACGTTACCTATAAAATTTAATGGCACACCCTCTTTCCATTTTTTTTCAGGAGGTAGACCTACAAGAGGACCGGTTGCTAAGCAACCCATCACATCGCGAGACATCTCCCGTCTTGCACACAGTCTCTGGGCCGCTGATACCAATCGTGTCTCTGGGATGATGTACTCACTGCGCAAACAGACGAGGCTTACACATCTATTTAGACGCAGAGATAGATCTCCCCAAACGTGAGTGGTAAAATGCGATGGTGGGAGGAGAACAGTTTGTGTCTTTGTGATCAATGTGACAGGCAATACCTAAACAAAATAATATATGCATTATGGTCATAAAACGGTCATGGAGACCGACGCTATTGGGGGACACTGGATGTCCTCCGTAAACTGGACAAGTTCCGCACGCGTGAACAAGCATGACCTCACATGACCTCGCATGGCCTCGCGCTCTCTGTCCAGCTGCGTCGAAAGTCTATTAGAGTGTCTCTACAGATGTAACTTAAATTTCCATTTAAAATCATATAAAACATTCCAATTCCTCATCCTATGTTAACCCCCAAATTAGTGTGACCGTAATTTGCTATATCTGTAAGTTTTCATAGATTTAAAAAAAAAGTTTATCTGCTCTAGGACTTTTTGATAAAAGGTTTTTAAAAATATTATTTTATTATAATTCCCACAGCAGACTTCAGACTAATTGACGCCTTCTCTTCATTTACCCATTCATCCTACATTCTCCGGAAACATCCCCCCCCCCCCCCCGTCCCTTCTCTCTATCTCTCTTCTCCCACCAGTCTCTTCACAAACGTTCTGCCTGCCGCCCTCTACGGTCCCACCATCACACCTTTCAGAGCTCTCCTCAACAACTACGAGCGATCGACGGGCGTGGCGGAGCGGATGACGACTAGCAAACAACGGGAGATTGATTCGTTTCTGACGGCAATCTTCAATACTGATGTCATCCAAAGAACTTACAATCTTCTTTACCAGAAGGGTAGCCTAATTGTTGGTTATTTTTTTCAAAGAAAAACTTACTTTTGAAGAAAAATATAGACTTATAGCATATAATGACAATGCCAAAACTCTTTTTTTTTTTTAATTATTCTTTCGGACACTTTTATTGAAGTAAGGCAGTTTCTTTGGGATAGGATATTTTTTTTTTACATTCAGTTATTATAAATTAGAAACTGAATTATGTAATTACAGGCTTAATGACACATAACATACTGCACTGTTTTGAGAAATCGTCAAGCTTAAACGTATAAAATATAATGCTTCATGCGTTTTACCCCGTTTAAACTTTTGTAGGTCACTTTTCGTCTCAAGCCGAATTCAAAGACTTCCTGAATGCGACATGGTTTGGCCTGTACTCGAGGTCGGGTGGCACGCTCGATTCGTCCGCCTTCGAGCACACGTTCGTTGGGGAGATGAAAAATGGCGCCGTGACGGGTTTTCACAACTGGCTGCAATTTTGTCTTCAGGAAAGGGCGGGAAACCTCAACTACTACGGCTACACGGCTGAGAAACGGGTTAGATTTTATTTTCCTATATTTTCGTTGCTCAATTTGATAAAGCTCGGCTCACACGGGGCTTTATTTCACTGCGTCATGACGCAAGCTCCATTGTTCACCTCAGTAGAGTTCATGCTGCAGTAAGCAGTGAACAATAGGCTCTATAGATAGAGATGAATGCGCTTGGCCGCGCTATTACGCGAAAACGAGCGCTCTGTTCTCATTCATTTGGGTTTGTATAGAGTGCTGTGCTAGAGGTGAGATGAAAACTCTGTTTCGTGCATAACAGAAACAGAATTTCTGCCTTCCTTGAAGTTCACGCCACGGCGCAGTGGAATGATTCTCCCTAGCATGACAAGAATTTAGCGTCAATTACGATTGGCAGACATGCACGTATATAGCCAGTCATTGTAATTCTATTTTCATTTTTACTATTGTTTTCATTCTCACAGCCAAACCAACTCCTCCTCCAGTTCAACTGGGCTGGCCAAGTCAAGACTTTGTCTTCCTTGATGATCGGTGTCAGTCCCGAGTTCGAGCTCGCTCTCTTCACCGTGTGTTTCATCGCACGGCCTAACAACCTCTGTCACTTCAATATCAACAGCCACAACGTAGCTATACGAACATGGAAGATAGGGGGAGACAAACTGGGCAACGCCTACTTTCATGTTGCTTAGTGCATTTTTCTTTAAAGAATTTCAGTTTTGGTTTAAAAAAAAATCCATTCCTTTTATTGCTATGCGGAAGAATGTCAAAGTTACATTGTCACATGGTCTTGAAATCCCTCATTATTCCAAATAATTATGATTACAAACTGTTGGCTATATACTTGGGACCAAATTTCAATTTGATCCCAACTAAATTTCCTTAACTTGTATGAGGAGGTGTAAACCACTGACTGGACACCTTTAAATATATTGGTCCAAACCTCGTGATAACTACTAACCCCTACGCCCACTCCCACACACACACACACACACACGCACACACACACACACACACACACACACACACACACACAGAGCTTTATTTGAGACATGAACGCGAAAGTGCATAAAGCTTAAACATTCAATTTAAAAAAAGGAATAGAGCATGAGTGAACGAGCACGATGTATGATTTATAAATTGTCTTGACACAATACACAGCCTATAGAATTATTCGACAGTTATGCGATACTAAATTTTTGATAACCATTTTTGTTTAATTAAATTATTATTACTATTTGGAATGTATAGCATTAGTATATAAAAAAGACTTTAAAAAATCAAGGAATTAGGACACCATATGATAATATCTGAAACTATTATGTCATTTATAACTTATATTTCCTCCGCATAATACATTATTGTTGTTTCAAGTCTTTTTTGTGTCTGTTTAAAGACATAAGAATAATAGGGACATTGTATCATTATGCCTTAGACTCATTGCGTTAAATTGCAAACTCATTACTCATTATTTTGGTTCAAAATATGCATCCAACAAATAGACAACGCTTTATTATGTTTATCATAGTGTTTCTTCTCAACTTTAAGAAATTATTAATTTCGATCAAAAGCAATGCTGTCATAGATTTGTAACAAAAATAATATTGACGTTTGTTAATTTAATTTTTGGAAAGCTAGACTCTACTAGCATATTGTGCTATTTGTGTACTAGCTCTCATTTACCAAAATGTATGTAATGTATGGCAAATAATCTTTTGAGGAATATTGATTACTATTCCACTTTGGATTCTATAACCTTGATGATAGTGGTGGCGTTTTTTGTTTTTATTTTTGTTTTGTTTTTTTAAATAAATATTTTGGTGGTGATGGTGATGGTGATGATGAGGTGTCATGATGTTAGTTATGATGATGATGATGATGGTGGTGGTTGATGATGATGATGATGATGATGATGATGATGAAGATGATGATGATAATGATGATTGCAATAGCGCGGCGGAGGCCGGGATCATGAAGTTAGTGGTGAATGGTGATGATGGTGTTGGTTATGGTGGTGCTGCTGATGATGATGGTGATGACGGTGATGTTTATGATGACGATTATGATGATGATGATGGTAATGATGATGGTGATGGTGATGCTGCTGATGATAATGATGATGATGGTGATGATGGTGGTGGTGGTGATGTTTGATGGTGACGATAATGATGATGGTGATGATGGTGATGATGATGGTAATGGTTATTGTGATGATGATAATGATAATTATTACCACTGCGGCGGTGTTGATGGTGGTGATGGTGGTGAAGGCGTGTCAAAAAAAAGGCAGATATAAACGTATCACAAGAAGGTTTTGGGCTTCACCCATCCTTCAGTAACACTTCTTCATCTTTTATTTACGTCATCAGTCGTGAAATAGCACAGCTGTTAATAACTGAGCAAACAAAGACAGACTGAAAATAAACCACTATCTATCAGAGTCAATACAGAACATCCAATCTTTGAGAAAAACCTCCTTCTGGTATCTATCGAACAATCCAAACTGTCGCGTCGCCAAACCACAGGAAACTGTTTCAAACTACGCTTCATTTCGTCTAGTTTAGAAAGATTTTCTTCGACGTTCACCAACAAGTTGCAAAAATGACCACGATGAAAATCATCGTCGTCCTCCTCTCCTTAGCCGCTCTCGTCAGCGGTTTGGAGCTCGCACCCCTCCACAGAGCACCCAAGAAGATCAACGATCGTCACATCGTTGTCTTAGAGGTATGCCCTGAATATTTTTAGTTCCTTTCGGTTTAGAACCAAGAGATGGAATTGCTGAACAAATGTAGTCTAGATGTTGTTACTTTTTAATTCAATTCAAAGTGTTTTCGAATTATTTCAATTTTCACAATGATTTCAGCAGTATGTTTAAGTTTACTTTTAAATCGTTTTTGTTTTTTGTTCTTGTTTGCGTTTTTTTTCTTCTTCTTTATTTCAAGGAAAGTTTGAAATTTCTCCCCATTCTGAGTGATTATTCTTAGTTTATTTTCAAATTATCTTGTAAGTAACCAATTAATTTTTCTGCGTTTTCAATCTTTAAACAAACTGGTTATGTACTTCTTGTACGCCTTCAAGGTTTAACTGACAGTGCTCCCGTGATAAATAAAACTGCAAATAAATATATAAATAGTTGCTGCAGTTCCCTACCTTTCACATAACGAATTAAGTATATAAAGTGCATTACGTAAATAACTTCTATATTGCTAATCGTTTGTCTTCTTGTTTAAAGCGTCATCTGGATGTCGATGATTTTGCCAGGAACTTTCTCAATGACGCTGCCGTGTTCGACCAGCGACCTGTCATCGTCAGGAAGCTACGAACCGCTCTCAGCGCAGTCATCGTTGATATGAGCGACGACATGGTCGACTGGGTAAGTTTGAAGGGGTGCCGAGGTGGCTATGGAGTTGTGACCCCGCCCCCCCCCCCCCATTAAAATTTTGAAATTTTCTAGTAACCAGTCTTTAACCTTGTCATCAAATTTGAAAATGTATGGACCGCCCAACCCTTGCTGGCTTGCTTTGTAAATTATCGGTGATCTTATTATTTGCAAAATTGTTCCATTACCTCTCCCCTCCCCCGCCCCACCCAGTTAAACATTTAAAATAGTCTATAGCAATCACTTTTTAATTTGGGCATTGAGAATTGTACAAGATATGTCTGTAGATTTTCAGTTTTTATGTTTCCTTTCAAGACGTCTGATCATCATTTCTATCAAATTCTGGCTAACTACTTTTTTCTCCATGTACATGGAGATTATGGTGCAGTGATAAATAGGCAAGTGATTTTATTACCATATTATTTTCCTGGAAAATTCCGCTCTTAGGTGACTAATATTTGTTTCTTGTTTTCCTTTTCAACAAGAAATCATGCCTATTCTCTGTATAGTTGTAATTGGCATGTAGTAAATCTTGAAATGACGAGAAATAAAACTGGAGAATGCCTGTTACCCCCTGCAGCGAAGATCGTTTGTGACATGTTGAATTTGAAATTGTGAAAAAACAAGCGCAACGCTAGAGGTGATGTTGGATGCCAACCTCGACCCCCCCCCCCCTCGCCCACCCCTCGCTTCAAAATGTTGGTGTAGTATCTTATCGGACTACAGTGAAATTCTCAAATTGCTTAAGTTCAAACTCGCTGATTGAAGAGTCATGAAACAACAGCTTTAACTTCTAGTCTGTTTATTCCTTTCTTCAAACTTCTTCCGTACTAATGATGACCAGAGATCAACGACCAGACACCAAAGTACGGCCAACAACCATCGGCCAGCGGTTCGCTGAACAAACAAATAAACATAAATACAGTGTTAATATTCATTTGTCAACAAGAACACAAATCAAACATGGCTAACTAAATAGTTAATAACTTCAATATATCCCCACAGAGAATTAGTCTCAATTATCCTAATGTAAATGTATATATACAAGGATATTATATAAAGGATCTGTATTATTGTTCATATATTGAGTGGAGTAATTGTTATTCCACAAACGACTGTTACCTTATTAAATTGGTGATTAAATGACAGTAATGATTATCAAATTAAGCATCTGAATATATCTAATATCAACCTATAAACCTATTTTGCATGTAATTATTAAATGGGACATCATCCTTTAATAATGTCTTGTGGTAATATAAATCAAATAGCGAATTATAATACTGAAATTAATATACATGTATAGGCTAACGCAAATTATATCATAAACAATTAACAATTAGAACCTTGCTAAATCATCAACCATAATGAATCGTATATGTGATTCCTAAACTAATTTAAACAACAACACTCAAATGTGAATGATAACATTACACAACTTAACGTTATAATAACCTACTCATGATCTCATGCCTATATAGGTGCAGAGATCTTCCAAACAACCCAACACAATATCACTGCTGTGTTATACTGAATTTCAATGAATGTATGATGAGAATTACCATTATATCTCACTCTCACATAAAGAATACAAAGATGATATTTCTTATACAAATCAATTAATAGGAAGTTCTTCTGAATATAAAGCACACAATAATATAGAAGATATAGAGAATACAGAGTTCATCTCTTTGTAGTACATCAATTAAATATGACTTAACACCATTCACTGTCTATTAGTTTGTGTGGTGTGTACCAGTATGCAATATAATGCTTGATGGAGAGCAAAGTGCCAAATTCCATCACTCTACTTTGAGCTTGAAATATAAAAGTATGAATCAGTTATTGAACCAAGTATTATGGTATAAGTGACAGCACAGATATAAACTTTGACAATAATGCAATTTTAACTTACCAACTGTTTGCAATCCTGGGGATTTTCACAATTTACAGGAAGGAATACTATTTCTTGACTGCTTTCTTCCCAATATACTGCAACTCTGAATCTACTTTCCTTTGTTCCATTCTTTGGGTGATGCCTCACCCCTATGACTCATATCTTCCACTAAACTTCTTGGAAACAAGGAGCACAAGGAGCAGTGCTCTGTGTTACATAACCACAAACTTGCATTTGCAAACAACTTTGTTTATTCTTTACCTTGCCACTGCAGAAGGGCATTATCAAACCTAGTCTTGCCGCTACATACCCGGCCCCAAATGAGGCAACCACCAGTGACTCATTTCATTGAAATAATAAACATGTAAAGCGGCATCAATATACCATACATAGTGATAACGTATAAACAACAATTAAAAACATAATTAGTAAAATATCACATCAACAATAATCATTACATTTATGTAAGAAATAATTAAAAGGCACGTGGTCCTTAGGTCTTAACGGATGTCATAATTTATTGTAACCTAATTTTCGCCTTCTAACAGACAGAGTTTGGAGATTGGTCGTTTATAATATTTCGAACCTATCCTAACCTCCACTTGCC
Organism: Heliocidaris tuberculata; assembly: GCA_025618425.1. Taxonomy (NCBI): domain Eukaryota; kingdom Metazoa; phylum Echinodermata; class Echinoidea; order Camarodonta; family Echinometridae; genus Heliocidaris; species Heliocidaris tuberculata. Next base: position 19,109,107 of record CM046841.1, read on the forward strand.
TAACTAGTCCATGTCTGTCTGGGTATGTCATGGTTACCCGTCCTAATGGCCAGTGCCCACGAGGGGCAGCATCGTCAGCCACGAGTACAAGGTCGTCAGTCTGGAAGTTTCTTTGTGGTTTAAGCCACCTTTGGCGTTCTTGAAGCAAGGGAAGATATTCCTTTGTCCAACGCCTCCAGAACTGTCCGGCCAGATATTGAGTTTGTTTCCATCTTCTTCTACTGTAGCAATCATCCTTATCGAAGACTCCCGGTGATAACGAAGGGTTTCTTCTCATGAGAAGAAGATGATTGGGTGTTAGCGGTTCCTCATCTTGGGGGTCCGCACTTAGGGGTGTCAAAGGTCTTGCATTGAGGATCGCCTCTACTTCAGACATAAGGGTGCTTAGATTCTCATTGGTAACAGTCTGCTGCTTGAGAAGATTCCCCAATATCTTCCTGACCGACCGAATTACTCTTTCCCAAACGCCACCCATGTGGCTTGCACCCGGAGGGTTAAACTCCCATTCAATCCCTCGCTGGGTTAAGAAGCGACCCACCTTAGCTGTGTTGAGCTCTGCTAGGCTCTGCTTTAGTTCTTTATATCCAGCTCTAAAGTTCGTGCCATTGTCACTGAAAATTTTCTCAGGCAGTCCCCTGCGGTTCACGAATCTTCGTAGAGCATTGATGAACGAATCTGTGTCCAAGGAGTTGGCTATTTCCAGATGTACGGCCCTAGTCGTAAGACATGTGAATATACAGCCGTACCTCTTCGGCTGACTCCGGCCTAGCTTGACATTGAAGGGCCCGAAGTAGTCAACTCCAGTGAAGGTGAATGGGGGCTTGTCCGGCGTAACTCTTTCTTTGGGCAAGTCAGCCATCATTTGTTTCCCTCTTGGCGCATTTCTTTTCTTGCATTGGAGACATTTTCCTATGATGCGTCGAACAGTGGAACCACCCTTGAGGATCCAGTAGTTTGACCTTAGGGCCGTCCACGTCATGCCTGCACCAGAATGGCCAACTTCTTGATGACTGTATTCAATGAGCAGTCTGGTTACATGATGGCTGCTCGGCAATATCATAGGGTGTTTGGCATTGTAGTCAATAGGAGATCTGTCAAGTCTCCCTCCTACCCGCAAGACTCCATCTACTAGGGTAGGATTCAGTTTCTTCATGGAGGAAGGTTCACCCGTTGACTTTCTGTTCCTCTCAAACTCTGCTGGAAAGGCATCCTTCTGAATGCATTTGACTATTTCTAGCTCTGCTACCTTCAACTCAGAAGGTGTCAAATCTCCAGCCTCCTTGGGTGATGCACTTGTCCTTGCCCGGGCTATCAGATATGCTTTGAGGCGGAGGATCCAAGCTACTCCTCTCCTTAATCTGTTCCAGGAGGAATAGTGATTGAGTAGTTCCCTAACACCATCTCCAGGCTTGGTTGAGATGGCATTGGTCCCCTTTACCTCAGGATCATCTTGGAGGTCCTGAGAAGGCAGTACCCTCAGGCCTTTGGAGGTCGAGAATGCGTCGGGCCAATCTTCTTCTTTCTTCAGCAGAAAGATTGGTCCTTGGATCCACCTTGATAACTGCCCAGCTTGCAAGCCTCTTGAGCCATCATCAGCTGGATTGCTCTTGGTGTCCACGTGGCGCCACTGAGAACTGTCACTCTTCTCCTGGATGACAGCTACTCTGTTTGCCACAAATGTGCGGAACCTTCTGCTGGTGTTCCTTATGTACAGCAGCACTGAGGTAGAATCTGTCCAATAAGTGACACTCCTCACTGGCAGCCTGAGCTCTTCTGTCACGGTTTGGCCCAGCTTCACTCCTAGCACTGCTGCTGACAGCTCCAATCTGGGAACTGTCATCTTCTTAAGAGGACAAAGCCTTGTCTTCCCCATCACGAATGCACTGTGAGTGCGACCAGAATCCTCTATCCTGAGGTAGGCACAAGCTGCATAGGCTCTTTCTGATGCATCGCAGAATACGTGGAGATAGTAGATGGGGTCCTTAAAGTCCGATGGCTTGAAGCATCTTGGGATATGTACTGAAGTTAACTCCGGTAACTCAGCCAGCCAGGCTTGCCAGCGTTGCAAGTCCTGGTCCTTGACCTTCTCGTCCCAGCCAAGACCTTGGGCGCAAAGATCCTGCAACAGAAGCTTTGCATTTACTGTGAATGGTGCCACGAATCCAAGTGGGTCGTACAAGGAGCTTGTGGCTGACAGTATACCTCTCCTTGTAGCTGGTACTTCCTTGGGGGACACTTTGAAGCTAAACATGTCGGAGTCCATGTTCCACAAAACTCCAAGTGTCCTCTCTATCGGTAAATGATCCAAGTCGAGATCGACAACTGATGCAGCTCTTTCTGTTGGAGGGACTGTGGCCAGAACTTCCTTGTCGTTGCTGACCCACTTCGTCAGTCTGAATCCTCCCTTTCTTAGAAGGCTGCATAGCTGAGGAATAAGCCTTGTCGCTTCCTGCCTTGAACCAACTGACTTCAGGCAGTCATCCACGTAGAAGTTGTCCTTGACTATTTGACAGACTTCTGGTTCATAGTCCTGCCTGTTGTCCTCTTCTGTCCTTTGAAGTGCAAATCCTGCACAACTAGGAGACGAAGTCGCTCCAAATAGATGGACTTGCATCTTGTATGTCTTTGGTGCTGTGTTCGTGTCGCCATTCTCCCACCACAGGAAACGTAGAGCATCTGTGTGGCTGGGTGTGACCCTAACTTGGTGGAACATACCCTCCACATCTGCTACGAGTGCTATCTTCTCTTGTCTGAAGCGAAGAAGTACACCAACAAGCTTATTGGTGTAATCAGGTCCACTCAATAGCTGGTTATTAAGGGAGACTCCAAGATATTTGGCGGCACAGTCAAACACCACACGCACCTTTTCTGGCTTGAAGGGATGAGTTACTGGATGATGAGGTAGATACCAGATGAAGCCCTTCCGAAGAAGGGCTTCATCTACCTCCTTTGCAAATCCCTTGGTCAGGTAATCTGTCATAGTCGCTGTGTACCTTTGATGGAGGTCGTTATCCTTCTCTAGCCTTCTCTTCAGGGACTGGAGACGTGACTCTGCCATCTTGTGATTGTTTGGTAGAGACGGAGGGAATTGGCGCCAGGGCAACCCCATCTCATAATGCCCATCCTTTAGACTAATGGTATCTTCCATGATGGAACGGGCCTTCCTGTCTTCCACCGAATCTCCTAACTTCTCGCTCTCGTCGCCGAGGGCATGGTCTAGTTGCCAGAATCTCTGGACTTGTTCTTGCAGTTGGTTGTCCATTGTGACATTGTTCACCTCAAAGGCTCTCTTCCTTCTGCGTCCAGTGGGGCCCATGACCGTCCAGCCTAATGGGGATCGGATGGCATAGGGTTCTTTCTTCTTACCCCTTCTTTCTTCCTGGACCCAGAAAGCTTCTGGAGTGTCGCTCCCTATGAGCAAGGTGATGTCCTTCTTGGCAGCTGTTGGAAGCTCTATGCCCCTCAGATGAGACCATCTGTCTATATCCTGCTGCCTTGGTATGCTACGGTGTGTTGTTGGTAGTGCCTCTACCGTCCACACCCTGGGCATGTCTATGACTTCACTGTCTTGAAGCCCTTGGATGGAGAAACTAACCTCCTTGCCTCCTCTTTGGGTGCTTGCGTTGTTGACTGTTGTCAGCCTGAAGTTTGTCTCCTTCCCTTGGATGCCAAGATCATTTGCCAGTCGCTGCTCACAGAGTGAAACATCACTGCCATGATCAAGCAATGCCCAAGTTATCACTTCTCTGCCGTTGCTTCTGACCTTGACGGGTAGTACCCTGAGACAAACCTCCTTCTGGCCACCGACAGCATTAGTGTCGGCCTGGTTCTCTGAGTCATCTGTTGCTTGCCCTGCCCCAGTTTGCTGACTGGCTTCATGCTTCTGCTCCTTATTTGTAGAGGTCCACTCCATGTGAAGAAGGGTGTGATGCTTCCTCTTGCATCCTTCCTTACTACACCTTGGTTTGGCGGAGCAGCCCCGTGAGGTGTGCGAACCCTTGAAGCAGTTGAAGCAGAGACCCTTGGATTTGACAAGGGTAAACCCTTCATCTACTGACTTGTCCTTGAACTTGCGGCATTTGTCAAGTTCATGCACCTCGGAGCAGCATGGACATGAGCTTGTTCCCTTGGATTTCCCTGAATTCCCACTTGTGTTGAAGGTTGAACCCTTCGGTCGAGACTTTGCAGGAGCCTTCTTCTCTGTTTGTCCTGGGCGCCCAACATTCTTCCCGAATACATTACTCGCCACCTTGGCTGATTCCTCTATGAAGTCGGTCAGGTGCGAGAAGTTGGGCATAACTGATTCTTCCATCAGAGAATGTGCCCGGCTGGCCCACCTTGACTGTAGGTGGACCGGAAGAAGATGCTGTATCTTCAGCAGGGTGTCAGTTGTACTCATATCCGCTGAGTACCCCATCTGGGAAGTGGTCATCTGGCACCTTCTCATGTCTCTAGCAAGATCCCACAGAGCCTGACTGTCTGTTGCCCGAAGTGGTGATCTGTTGGTGACCTTTTCTAGATGAGCTCTAGCCACTATATAATTCCGTCCAAACTGGTCCTGCAAGATTACCCTAGCTCGAGAGTAACCTGTAACTGGATCTAACAGAACACAATTTTCAATGGCCTCTCTGGCCTTGCCTGTGGTAAACTGTATAAGGTAAGACAATCTTAGCCTGTTATCATGCACCCTATCTGCTATATTTACCTCAAAACTATTAATGAAATTCCAATAGTCGATTGGATTTCCTGAGAAAGTTGGCATGTCTGGCTTTGGCAAACTTAGAGCCATTGCCATCATATTTGAAGGATTATAGGGATTATTAGTGTGGGTCTGGAATGGATTAGAAACGAAGGATTTCTGCCCTAGTCCTCTTACAAATTGGTCATTATAATTTACTTGGGTGTTATTATGGTATCCCTTGTCAACACGTTCTTCACCTGACTTATGAATGGCTGTACTGCCTTCATCAAGGTGCCCACCAGTACTTACATTACACTTAACATGTACATTAGCATCTTGAACTACTGGTACATTACTCGAGTTGACTTGATTGGAAAACCACTGTTCAGTCCTTTGGTTAGTGTCCACATTTTCTTTAGGCAAAGGCGGAATTTCAGCTCCTTCGGCCAGTTCTTGATCTACCTGCTCTTGCCACATTGAAGACTCGACCTTGGCATTGTCCGTCTCATGGTTGATCTTCAGTAATTCAATTCTTTCATTTAATTCAAATTGTTCACGACGCAGTCTTTGTTCCTGTAGAAACTGCTCACGCTTCCTATTCGCCAGTTCCTCCTTCACCTTTGCTGCGCGAAGTTTGACGCTTGATGTCTCACTCACTCGCGATAGCCTGGACGTGGTGCTCACCCGGGATGTGGTAGACTTAACCTCGTCATCGTCCACTCCGGCTCCGGCTCCAGCTCCAGCTCCAGCTCCAGCTCCGGCTTCTGAAATTGGCTCATGGGTATCCATGATGCAGTTGCGAACTGAATGTAGTATCTTATCGGACTACAGTGAAATTCTCAAATTGCTTAAGTTCAAACTCGCTGATTGAAGAGTCATGAAACAACAGCTTTAACTGCTAGTCTGTTTATTCCTTTCTTCAAACTTCTTCCGTACTAATGATGACCAGAGATCAACGACCAGACACCAAAGTACGGCCAACAACCATCGGCCAGCGGTTCGCTGAACAAACAAATAAACATAAATACAGTGTTAATATTCATTTGTCAACAAGAACACAAATCAAACATGGCTAACTAAATAGTTAATAACTTCAATATATCCCCACAGAGAATTAGTCTCAATTATCCTAATGTAAATGTATATATACAAGGATATTATATAAAGGATCTGTATTATTGTTCATATATTGAGTGGAGTAATTGTTATTCCACAAACGACTGTTACCTTATTAAATTGGTGATTAAATGACAGTAATGATTATCAAATTAAGCATCTGAATATATCTAATATCAACCTATTAACCTATTTTGCATGTAATTATTAAATGGGACATCATCCTTTAATAATGTCTTGTGGTAATATAAATCAAATAGCGAATTATAATACTGAAATTAATATACATGTATAGGCTAACGCAAATTATATCATAAACAATTAACAATTAGAACCTTGCTAAATCATCAACCATAATGAATCGTATATGTGATTCCTAAACTAATTTAAACAACAACACTCAAATGTGAATGATAACATTACACAACTTAACGTTATAATAACCTACTCATGATCTCATGCCTATATAGGTGCAGAGATCTTCCAAACAACCCAACACAATATCACTGCTGTGTTATACTGAATTTCAATGAATGTATGATGAGAATTACCATTATATCTCACTCTCACATAAAGAATACAAAGATGATATTTCTTATACAAATCAATTAATAGGAAGTTCTTCTGAATATAAAGCACACAATAATATAGAAGATATAGAGAATACAGAGTTCATCTCTTTGTAGTACATCAATTAAATATGACTTAACACCATTCACTGTCTATTAGTTTGTGTGGTGTGTACCAGTATGCAATATAATGCTTGATGGAGAGCAAAGTGCCAAATTCCATCACTCTACTTTGAGCTTGAAATATAAAAGTATGAATCAGTTATTGAACCAAGTATTATGGTATAAGTGACAGCACAGATATAAACTTTGACAATAATGCAATTTTAACTTACCAACTGTTTGCAATCCTGGGGATTTTCACAATTTACAGGAAGGAATACTATTTCTTGACTGCTTTCTTCCCAATATACTGCAACTCTGAATCTACTTTCCTTTGTTCCATTCTTTGGGTGATGCCTCACCCCTATGACTCATATCTTCCACTAAACTTCTTGGAAACAAGGAGCACAAGGAGCAGTGCTCTGTGTTACATAACCACAAACTTGCATTTGCAAACAACTTTGTTTATTCTTTACCTTGCCACTGCAGAAGGGCATTATCAAACCTAGTCTTGGCGCTACAGTTGGTCTTAACTTGTCGGCAAATCGCAAAACTTGGTGACTATTTTTAAAAATTTTTTAAATTATTCTTTTGTTGTGTAGTTTGTTTATTTTTTGTTTGTTTGTTTGTTTGTTTGTTTGTTTGTTTGTTTGTTTTGTTTTGTTTTTGTAGTATTGGTTGGTTCCTCGGAATCGATCGTGCAGTAGCTTCGTTTTTGTTCCGTTTTCTTTCTTCTAGGTCCGTTCTCTCGACGGTGTGCGGTTCGTCGAGGAGGAATCACTCGCTTACGTCGAGGCCGAGAACTGGGGTACCGACCGCGTTAACCAGCGCGATCTTCCTCTCGATGATGACCAATCCATGCGTGAGCTTAGCCCTTATTATTCTTATCAATATCATGAAATGCTCTATGCACAATAGCGTCTATTTATCACCCTTTCTTCTTTCTCTCTCTCTCTCTCTCTCTCTCTCTCTCTCCCTTTGTCTCTCAATTTCCGCATGTCTGTCCGTCTTTATCCCTCATAATATTAATAATGACGATATTGATGATGAGGACCCCATGGAAGAACAGAGACACTATGTAAGTGCCACTGAAATGGGCTATCCGCCATTCATATATATTCTGATTTACCTGTTTATTTTAACTTTTAATGTTATGGAAATAAAAACAAACAAACAATGATGATGATGATTATTGATAATAATAATGATGATAATAATGATAATAATGATAATTCAAAAATAAAAAATAATAACATTATTGACGCGGAGCAATTATTGTCGCCAAAGCATGTGTCATATAACCAGTACACCTGGGTTGAGGGTGGCAAACGTGGATTATTATCTTGCCAACGGACATTAGTGCCTTGGCTGGGACTCGAAACCTGAACCAATTACTGATCCACATTATTGCGCATGCGAGGTATCCTCGAGACCACATCTCTAACCATCTTTTTTTCTATCAATCACTTCTTTTCGTCTAGCCACGGGGGTAGGAGCCAACATCTTCATCCTAGATACCGGGGTTCGAATCACGCATGAAGATTTCGAAGGACGTGCATCGTATGCCGCCAAGTTTGTAACTGGCGTGGTGAGTGTCAGGGGTATTAAACAGGGGCGGCGCTACAGGGGGGGGCAGAGGGGGCGACCGCCCCCCTATGATTTTTCAAGTAGTGAAAAAAGAAAAAAAGAAGAAAAAAGAAGAAAAGGAGGAAGAAAAGGGAAGAAAAGGGAAGAAAGAAGAAAGAGGAGTATTAAAAAGAGAGGTTTTAAACATATAACTCTATATTACCCCTGTTATTTAATGGAGAAAAAATATGACGTCATCTTTAGGTCGTCTTGCCCCTCCTATCAAAATACCCTGGCGCCGCCCCTGGTATTAAAGAAGCTTTTAGTTAAGGAAAGGGCGGCTAATATACAATGCCACATAACCTATATAGGCCTATACAATATAACTTTACCACCATTGATTCAACACACGAACCAATTTAAGTATTTCCATATTTATTCTTATTGTCTTCTTCTTCTTCTCCCTGGTGAGCGAACGCAATCAACTAGTTGATTATTATGCCACTTTGAAAGGAGGTCAGAATGGTCAGCGTAGCACATTGCAGTAATTTATTTTCTTGATAACTTCAATTGACTTATCTTGTTGAGGGTAATTAATTGTCCATATAATAATTATGTATACCAGTATGTATCCTGCACATCGACCTTTAACACACACACACACACACACACACTCTCTCTCTCTCTCTCTCTCTCTCTCTCTCTCTCTCTCTCTCTCTCTCATCAGAACACCGATTGCCATGGTCACGGGACTCACTGTGCTGGAATCGCGGGTGGGAAAAAGTACGGTGTCGCTAAGGGGGCAAATATCCACGCGGTCAAAGTTTGTGACTGCACAGGCGTCTGCCCATCCAGTGCTCTTATTTCAGGTACCCTGTGAATAATCTTTCCTTCTTCATTTCCAGCTGTCAGTTTCGACATCAAATAAAATTTTGAGAATGATTAGCTGACATTTGAATGCGAATTCGATTAGTGCGACACAATAATTTTAATTATATACTCATTTATATTGCTGCATCATGCATTGCTCGTTCCCACTATTTTTTAAAGATAAATCTTATTACTCGTTGGAGCCTATAACTCGCAAGCGTAGCTTTCTCCTTAGGCTCTTCAATATCTCACTTTTATTCCAGCCCAGTCTTTCAATTGATACGGCATGCAAACGTATAGATACGAGGTACCCACCTTCTTTTATTTTCTCTGACAATATATTTCATGTTCATTTGTACCATTTATCTTGTTTGTACCATTTATACTGTAAAAGCACTGTAAATGTGAAATATGAAACAATAAACTGAACTGAGCTGAATTGAACTAATAAATCGCTGCGGTAATATCGTTTTCACTTAGTCCTCACGATTGAATTGGAAGTGCTGTTTTCTAAAGGAATAATGAGATTTACGAAAGTATTCTTCAATTATAACAAGTGAATGAGTAAATTACGCAATGCGTAATAAATGTCCCCGCCGGAAGTGCAGATCTGTGGAAATTAACTAGCCTGAACCTTAAAACTTCAGTGAAAAACTTTAGTGAATAAAATAATAATGTTACTGCATGCAAAAGAAGAGAATACCAACAATGCATGTATACAACTGAAATATAAAACATGAAAACATTATGAACCTTCAGCCATTTTGAATAAATTTGCATAAATTTGCATGAATAATGAATTTCAAAATTCTGTGTAGAAGTTTGGAAGCCCCCACCCAGCCCTATCAGATAAAACAATCGGAATCAAAATCCGATGTGAAATAGAGGAGAAGTAGCATTTTTCGTCACTTTTGAATAAATTTGCATGAATTTGCATAATTAATGAATTTCAAAATTCTGTGTAGAAGTTTGGAAGCCCCCACCCAGCCCTATCAGATAAAACAATTGGAATCAAAATCCGATGTGAAATAGAGGAGAAGTAGCATTTTTCGTCACTTTTGAATAAATTTGCATGAATTTGCATAATTAATGAATTTCACGATTCTGTGTAGAAGTTTGGAAGCCCTCACCAAGCCCTATCAGATAAAACAATCAGAATCAAAATCGGCCAAGAAATGACGGAGAAGTAGCATTTTCTAACATTTGAGCACACACGAACAGACGGACGCACGGACGGACGGACGCACGGACGGACGGACGGACGGACCATAGGGACGGACACACACACACACACACACACGCACACACGAACGGAGCCCGTTTCATAGTCCCCTCGCGAACTTCGTTCGGCGGGGACAATAATGGTTCAGTCGAAGATAATGTTAATATAAACAATACAACAAAAAAAAAAAAGAGAAAAAAATTGCTTTCCGCCGATGGTAAATTTAATGGTAAAAATTGTGTTAGGGTCTATTCTCTATTGGGCATGATGGTAGTGTGTAATTCGGATTCTGTTTTTGTTTTTGTTTGTTTTTGTTTTTTTTAAATAAATATAATACATATATTTTGCATTCTTGTTCTTTTTTCCCCTTAAAAAAAAATTATATTGGTCAGAAGATGAACATGCAAAAAATCCAGAAAAAGCGTTGCTTCCCCCCCCCCAGAAAATAAACAAGGATACCCCTTTGCACATTCATAATTATTGTAACTTTTAAAACCCAGTGTCATTCATATATTAATGCAATATGTAATTTAATATCAAATAAATTAAGATAAAAATCTTGTGCATTCTCTGTTACAGGAGTCGATTTCGTTGCAGAAATGAAAGTTGGTGGCATGGAGAACGTGGTTGCTTCGATGTCACTCAGTCTCAACTCCGACAGTCTTGCCGAGGCGGTCAGTGCCGCCATCGCACAGGACGTCGTCGTTCTGACATCGTCTGGTAACGACCGCCGTGATGCGTGCCGTCTGATTCCCGGCAATATTCCAGAGGTTAGGGTTTTTTAAAACATCACTTTCATTATTTTCAAAGTTGTCAGTAATTTTTGTTATATAGTCGCCATTTTACGGGCTTGTACAAGCCAATCACAAATTTGACAAGGCTGCATATTCTTTAATTATTTCGTTTTCGGCCTTTTAAAATTTTTTCTAGGTTATCACTGTTGGTAACACCCAACCAGACGACTCCATCCGATCAAGCTCGAACTTCGGTGACTGTGTCGACATCCTCGCACCAGGTACCGACATCGTCAGCTGCGGCAACGATGGCGACACAGCGACATCGACGAAGACAGGGACCAGCATGGCTTGCCCTCATGTTGCAGGTAAATCATGGAATAGATAAGCAAGAGTTACCATCGTTGCAGTAGATATGGTCCCGTCGGCGGATAACTTCCAACAGATCCAGTGTCCAGTGACCTGGAAAACCGGTAGTACAGCCCACGAGACCGGCAGTCCACGAAACCGACATTTCAGTTCTTGCGGGCCTTCTTTCAACACTTTTCTGATGTTTATCGTTTATTAGATCGATATCGTCGGTCTCGGGTTCTGCCGCGGTGTTTGGCTGTCGGTCTTCTGGGATGTCCAGGGCGAACCTGCAGTGCTCTCGATAAATTAAAGCGTCACTGCCACCGTGGCCATAAAGCGGGGGAGGGGGGGGGGAGGGCAATGGCGACATGCCCGCCCCCCCCCCCCCTCATTCAGTATTATTTAGGGTACGCGTATGCTCGTTCCCTCCCTTCGAAAGCACCCCCTTATCTCAGGTCGGCCAAAATTTCTGGACCTCCCTTTCGAGGGCTTTTCGCGGGCTTTTCCTGCCTTGGAGACCCCCCCCCCCCCTAGATATGGAATACTGCTCAATGTATCCACTATCTCAGGTGAGTTCTCATTCCAACCCCATATCTCAGGACAGACACCCCCCCCCCCCCAATGGCAGATCCATTTTATGATGGAGGGGGCCAAATATTAACAAAATTTTCTGACAAGCAAAATCAACAACAAACAAAGGTCATCAGCATTTTGGGTGTCTCTTTTTACCTCAAAAAATTTCTGACTAGCGAAAAAAAAATTAAAAAAATGGTCATCAGCATTTTGGAGGTCCCTTTTTACTCCAAAAATTTCTGACAAGCAAAAAAAAAAAAAAAAAGGGTCATCATTTTGGGCTGTATTTTATTTTCCCAGAGGAGGCCCCCCCCCCCATCTCAGCTCAGGTAAGCTGTCATTACAATCCAAGTACAATACCTTAGCCTTAGGAGAGATTTTTTTTATGTTAAAAAAAGGATCTCAGAACTCAATGCCGTCATAAAAAAAATTTTATAGAAGGAATTTAAGAATATACTCAGTATACTATAAACTTTGAAATTATCCCCGGCGACTTTCTATAGATCTAGTTAGCCTGGTATCGCGGTGTTATATCAGTCCCACACATTCATTTCCATGGGTGTAGGAAAATGAGTTAGAAAGTGTTAATTTCGCAAGCAAACTACCGGGCAAACTACTCTCCTGAATGTGAGACCCTGTGAGGTAGGCAGCCACAATATCCACAACGATGTCTTGCTCAAAGTCGTCGCAATTTTGACATTTTTGGCAGGTTCCACGACCCACACCACGATCCAGGGATTTGATCAATTTTTCTATGACTTTCAAGATATTTTATAACCCCCTTTTTAAATTTCTCAGGAGTCCAAAGAGAGAGAGAGAGAGAGAGAGAGAGAGAGAGAGAGAGAGAAAGAGAAGAAAAAAAACACACCCCCTTTTTAAAAGAAATCTCCGGGTGAAAAGTCAAATACACCCCCTTTTTTTACAATTCACGGGCCGGATTGTGTCGCGCGAAAAGTACCCCTTTACCGGAGATTTGGGGGGCGAGCGACATGACAATAAATTGTTACTTATCTTATATAGTTGGCTGCTGTTATCATTTTGATATTACCATGTTCAGACAGTAATCATCAGAATAGTCCTTATAGTCTCTCTCTCTCTCTCTCTCTCCCTCTCTCTTTTTCTCTCTCCACCCCTCTCTCCCCCCTCTCTTTCTTTTTACCTCTCCCTCCCTCTATATTATTTGTCGTCTCTTCCGATCTGCATATTGTCTCATCTCAGGGGCGGCAGGCATACTGATGGCGGACCGTGGAATAGCAGCTAAGGATGTCAGCGAGACCTTAGTCAACGAAGCTTCTTCCGACAAAATATCTGGACTTCGAAGTGGAACACCGAACAAACTCCTCTATGTCCGTCCCTGGATCATAAAGGAGAATTAGACATGATTTTCACTGAGCATTTTGAAAATTGTTTGTGTGTATTGCAGTGTGTATTGCAATATTTGTACCTTGACTGATTTGTGAAAATAATTAAACAAGTTTTAAAAACAAGAAAAAAAAAAAGCCTGTAGCGTATCGATTATTCTTACAATAAGGCATTGTAATCCGTGTCGTATAGATCTCATGCAGAAACTTAGCTTCACTTCATGTCTCTAGAACGTGTTGAATAAAATACTCATAAAGGTTAAAAAAGAGAAGAAAAATTGTCTGGCAGACAACCCCCTCCCCTCGCCCTCTCAAAAGGAACAATGCAGAAAGTGTCGCTTCTCTTCAAAAGAAAGTTCTTTTTGCACCCTCACAATGTGAATAGCACACGCAGACGCTTCAGCACCCCCCCCCCCCCCGACTTCAATTTGAGTTGACTTGACATGGCTGAGTTGAGTTGATATGATTTGATTAAATTTGATATTATACATTTAAAGAAATGTCTAATACTTAAAGAAATAAACCTTGACAGAATAACCAATAAAAGCTGGCATTAGACACTCAAAAGAGAGAAAGAGAAAGAGAAATAGATGGAGAGAAAAAGAGAGAGATGAGATGGAGAGAAAGAAAGAGAGAGCGAGGTAAAGAGAGAGGAAGAGCGAGAGATGGAGAGGGAGATTGGGGTGCATGGGGGAGGGAGTGAGGGAAAACACAGTCTCGAAGTAAGGGGAATTAGAGGGGCCCTCTTGGAAGTTTGAGCATATTACTCACTCTTCCACCTCCCTGCTTAATCAGGCCTTTACTTTCAATGCCTTCAAAGTGAGAATTGACGTGGGGACTATTGCAGGATAGATAAATTAAGGTATTTCATAAAACATTGTAATCAATATGAAGCTCGTAGCTCTAGCGTTTTACATGTGAACTCGTGCCAAAGCTAATAAGCGAACTTTGACCACTTTCATTTTGACGGAATATTATTTACTTGTATATATATATGCCTCTGATCAGCTGTCCACCAAAGTCCATGTGAGGATACTATGTATTCGCGGCAGAATTGGACTTTGCTTGACCACAATCATATTGACCACATAATATGCAATCCCTATTCTTTGACTTTTATAGTTTATTAATGCCTTTGTTGAAACGTACCTTGACCTCTGGTCCTATATAGCTACACCCAGCTATATTACGTTACGATCGAGGCAGTTGCCCCTATGACTGTCCAAATCTGCCCCCCCCCCCAATAAATATATATATAGCCTTTTACTCTTTTGCTCGCCAAAATTTTTTAAAACTATGCTGGACACCTCCCCCCCCCCCCCTCCCTCTTTTAAGAAATCTGGTGTCGCCTCTGAGTGGTCACACTGTTATCCTACATAACAAAACCCGTCTGGTGTCAATACACTATAATAAACTAACTTGGACTTTGCTTGACAGGATATTATTTACTGCGTTGACATATTCGTGGCATAGCTCAAAGATCAAATTATTATTATAGGCATCATAGTGTATTGATGGTGCAAGGGTAACCAATACCGATGTATTGGTATGGGAAGACATAATTATGACAATGATGTTCAAACTTTATTGGTGCTTCCATCTAGTCGAGGGGTTATGAGTGCAAGACAAGCGGTGTTGCTTTTCAGGATTTGCCCTCTGAACCATCATTGCGATTTGGACAAGTATATAGTAGAACGAAGTTTAGTTTCGAAGTCTATACATAGCCATGGCTTCTTTGACCCGGCTCGGGCAAGCATTGTCTACCCAACCGTGCGTTCCCGGCGCCTTGGCGGCTTGTGTGCTTAGCTCACCGCTCATTTCGTCGCTGCAGTCGGTGAAAACGAATGGAACCGGTGCAGCTCTACCTGCGGGAAGTCGTACAATTCTGAGATCTCAGTCGCAGTGAGTATGGATATAATTCAAATGATATAAACAATGTTTATCATCTTTTTTTTTTTACCGATCATACGGAGAAGTCTTTCGGATTATGTAGTATATTTCTAGTCTACGTAGTATATGCTTCCAATGCCGCAGTGGCGTTTACATTTCAGCTGATTATGCTGCATTGACCGTTTTAAGCTTACCGGTAGTCTAGATTTTCAGACGCTTATATTCTTTCTCGAATTTGATGATATTGCTAGTATTCATTGTAGCGCATGTATGTGTTGAATGAGCCAATGCTATTATATCTATTCTGAGTAAATTCCTTAATAACAGTACGAAAACATTATTACCCTTGTAAAGAGAAAAGCTACAAACTCCGCTATGATTTGCTATAACTTTTGGCGTGATCGGCGCCAGCCTGTACCCCCTTCGTCAGCCACGCCCACTTTACTCTCCCACGCCATGGTATCACACATACAGAGAGTGAAAGAGAGAGAGAGAGAGGGGGGGGGGGATTGAGGGCGAGAGAGAGAAGATGAAGAAGTATAAGAAGAAAATCAAGAAGAAGAAGAAGAAGTAAAAGAAGAAGAAGAAAAAGAGAGAGAGAAGAAGAAGAAGAAGAAGAAGAAGAAGAAGAAGAAGAAGAAGAAGAAGAAGAAGAAGAAGAAGAAGAAGAAGAGAGAGCGAGGGGGGGGGGGGGGTGGGCGAAGATGAGATAGAGAAAGAGGGGGAGGTGGAGGAGGAGAGAGAGTACGGTGGGGCCGGAAAGGGTGTCGTGAAGTGGCTGGTATATTATCTCGGGATATTATAGGCCTACACCAATTTGTAGCCTTATACTCCCAATTGATGAAGGGTGCACATTACGCCCCCCCCCCCACACCCACCCCATACAAGCTTATTTTTGCTGAGATAGAGAACAGGAAAACCAAAACAATAAAACTGTATTATCATGCAGTTTCTTTATCGTTATTGCTGGGGCTGGTTCAGGATTGTCAGAAAGGGGAAGGTGGTTCGGGCTGACGAAATATCCCTCGGCATAAATTATATTTTTTTGCTATTATTTTGAGAGCCCAGCCGGCCCTTCCCGTGCTCTCTCAGTATTTTTTGAGGGAGACTCTCAGAGGGAGCCCGGGAAAATATTTTCCTGCGGGAATCCTGCCGACCCTGCATGCAAAGGTCTGCGGAATATGAACTATTCTTTAGCCCCCCCCCCCCTCCGAAAAAAAAAATGCAAAAAAGGAAAAAGAGGAGTGGCCGTTTCGTCTCCTGGATCCGACTTCGTCGAGTGTCATCATTTATCAATAACATAATTAATCATAGAGTCCATGATTATTACAGAACAGACTGTATATCACTGGTTCTGTAACCCTAATCGTAACCTAACACGTACAAGCTATGTACCCCTATGAAAATTAAAATCGCCCATTGCTCGACCAGATCCCTTCCCTTGTTCCTTAAAGTTCAAAGAACTTCTTACACCAAACAAACACTCTCTTTTTTTCTTCAAAGGTTCACTCGAAGCGTAAGAATGGCGGATAATGAACATCCTGGGACTATGTTGGCGTCAACGAGAGAATCAGAAAAGGACTTTCTCCGTAAAGTCTTTGATTTGATTCTAAAAGAGGGGGTGGAAAAACCTCTTAATGGTGACTGCAAAGGTTTGTGACAAACTTCAGTTTGTATTCGTTACTGTAAAATCTAGAGACTTCTCCCAAATTCATCTTCAACTGCAATCTCGATAATGAGTATATAGGGGACGCGTTTAAAGTGTCCTTTTGTCAAGGAAGAATTCCCCCCCCCCCTCCCTCATTGAAAATGTGCTCAAGTGCCATGTATGACATCGCTAGAACATTTCGAATGATTGGGTATAGTGGTCTAGTGGATAATATTTGCTCAAAGATAAAAAATAGGGGGGGGGGGGGGGAGGTGAACTCTTCTTAATCAATTACCTGCCGAGTCTTAGGTTAAAAACAATTTTGCCACCGTTACAATATATTTGCAGGGAAATGAATCCCTAACAATTCCCCTGCTCGTGATAATTGAAGAACAACGAAAAGTAATATACGTGTATAAAGTTTGTAAACAAAATGGTATACAAAAAAACAACATCAACAAATCAGTAAGAATATTATGCCCTTTTACATCTGACCCATCATGTATTAATGATTTCTATAAGTTCTCTTTTTAATTAATTTTTCACTCTTTTTCTCTTCTTACCAGTTGTGAATTTTAAGCATCCTCAAGAACTGCTGAAAGCTTTTGATTTCAAGATTCAGGATGACCCCGAGACGAAAGAAAGACTTTTGGAACTATGTCAAGATACGTACGACTACAGCGTCAAAACAAGTAGGTCTAAAATAATTCCTTACGCCTTGTTTAGTCCATTTCTATGATGGTGAAGGGAGGAGAAGAAGAAGGAGAAGAAGAAGAAGAAGAAGAAGAAGAAGAAGAAGAAGAAGAAGAAGAAGAAGAAGAAGAAGAAGAAGAAGAAAGAAGAAGAAGAAGAAGAAGAAGAAGAAGAAGAAGAAGAAGAAGAAGAAGAAGAAGAAGAAGAAGAAGAAGAAGAAGAAGAAGAAGAAGAAGAAGAAGAAGAAGAAGAAGAAGAAGAAGAAGAAGAAGAAGAAGAAGAAGAAGAAGAAGAAGAAGAAGAAGAAAACTACTTAGCAATACAATATACATGCTCAACTGCGCATTACAAAATAACAAGAGCGAAAGGAAAAATGACACTCAATAAGATAAAAATCAAAATCACATGAACAGAAAGATATTCAAACAGGTCGTGGAATTTTTTTTATTATTTTGTGCATAAAGAAATATGGATTTATAACGCAAAGCATAGCATGCCTTTTATACATTCATTATGAATTTGCAATTAATAATTAAGCTTAAATAAACTCTCGCAGGGAATCCCAGTCTGGAAAATTGTCAGAAGGCTCATGTAACCGATGCCTCATGATGACTGACAGCTCACGAACCCGACAATATTGGTCAGGTGAACCTTCAGAAAAGTTACCAGGGCCCTGTTTCATAAAACTTGTTATCAATAACAACTGCCTCATTTCTATGACAAATTCGCTCTTAGCCAATCAGATTCAAGGATTTCGGTAGCTTATAACAATTATTGTAACTTGTTATTAATAACAAGCTTTATGAAACGGGGCCTACGAGACCGACTTTCTTGTTGTATTAGCTCGGTCTAGTGGGCTGTCGGTCTCATATGCTGTAGCCATAAACTTGTTATAGACTAAAACTCTGAAAAATGACTTTTGTCATTTTGTTTCGGTTTGAGGTCACCCACACTTCTTCAACACAAACTTCAACGGTCAGGACACGTTTGGTTTGGCCGGTGCTATGATCTCAGATTCACTCAACACATCTCAGTAAGAATCCTCATTAGAATTACTATGAATTATTTATCATCATTATAATTTCTTCATTATTACAGTTATCATTTCAAATTTCAATTTAAAACACACGCCAGGTCAGATTGTTTTAAAACTTTGGAGCAATCCTCCCTTTTTAAATATCGCTCTACCGTATGGTGTTTTGTACTGAGATCACCATTTTCCAACCCAATGCATTTCAATTTCAGGCATGAAAAATGTAGAAGGACATAAGCCTCACTGGAAGAAAATAAAATAAATGAGAAGTGGAGCTGTAGAGTAGATTGTTAAAACTATCATCATAATTTCTTTATCCGCCAAATTTATTTTTCTCTCTTGCAGAACATAGTAACTTCACAAATTTTCTGTTCAAACATTTATCCCTTTTTTCAGGTATACCTTTGACAATGCTCCGGTATTCACGCTCATGGAGCATGAGGTATTATCGAAAATCAGAGAGCTTTGTGGTTTCGAGTCGGGAGATGGGATATTGACTCCAGGTAAGATCTTCTGCCGCCAAAGAAAAAAATATATATCTAGATTTGATTTTGAAATACTACCCCAGTAATTTTTGGCAAAGAAAATATACTTAACCAGCTTTCTGAAAAGGACATCCCCCATGTACATGTTTTGCCCAATATATATTTTAACATTCATGATACAATCCCCCACCCCCACCCATGTTGGTCAGTTTTTGGATACGCCACTAGCCCACTGCCATTCTTGAATGCTAGACCCCTTTCTTCTGTTTTTACGTTAGCTTATAAATTCACCGATATAACAACATTTAGTCACCTTATAATGGCTGAGTGAGTACATTTTGCCCCAGACAGGGGAAGGGGGAGGGGTGCTATCAAGTATGATTACCATGGACGGCGATCCCTGGGGGACGGGGGAAATTTTGAAGATTATACAGCAACCAATGGTAAAGGCTAGTCACGTCCCCCCCCCCCCCCCCCCTTCCCCCTTCCATGACACGAAATCGCCGCACATGATTATTACGTCTTATCTTTCTCCGGCAAACTATTGATAGACCATTTAACAAATTTATGAGTCTTTGTCCCAATGTCTGTAATGTATTGACTTGTGGCAAAGATTTTTCTTCTTTCTTTTATTTCCTTTTCTATCAGGCGGTACATTAGCGAATCTTTTTGCCGTTAACCTTGCGAGATATCGAATCAATCCTAACTTCAGAAAACAGGGGATTTATGGATCAAAACCACTCAAGATTTTCGTATCTGATCAGGTATCTTTCAACGTTATTATTGTCTGATTAATGTATTTTGCTTACATCTATATCCATTAGATATGTTGCAATTAACTTCATTAGTTGATATTTTCTCTATATTTATCGGTTAGCAAATTATTATGTTCTTTGCATTAGCATTTAGCAACCTCTTAAATAGTTTTCTAGGTATTCATATAACAATGACATCGCTTTTCCACTATCTTTGATGTTCATTATATGAGTCATTATAACTGAAAGGATATTATCTATACGTATGTTATAAACCCAACTAACGAATTTATATCAGTTATGGCAGCTGGCAATATCAAAAAGACGTGTATTTCTAAGCATATACCTTATGCACTGCGGGTAATTATTTATTATTATTATTTTTTTTTTGTTTATTTATTTATTTATTTTTTGCGGGGGGGGAGGTGTAGCATTTAGGTCAATTTAATGCAGTTCTCTATAAAAATGCAACTTCTCATGTCATCGCTCTCCGGAAAATCTTTCTCTGGCAAAGAAGTCTGCAGGATGTCGTCACTAAATCTGTTATTTTGAAGTTAATATCCGGTATTCCCCCCTCCCCCCCCCCCCCCCCCCCTAATCCGTATAGAGCCACTACTCATTTGTCAAGGGAGCCGTCTTCATGGGCATCGGAACTGACAACCTCGTAGTAATACCAACAGATGACAGGTGCGTAAAAATGTGATACACACACACACAAAAAAAAAAATCATTTTAAAAATCCACATAGGCCTAATTATGAGAAAACTCTGTTTAAGTCGTACAAAAGGTGTGACAATATCAAAAGACGTATTTGGTAACGGAAGGCAAAGCCACATAAAAGTAAATTTTAAAGTGCAAAGCTGATTCATATTAGGTTTGATATCCCAACATGCCCATACTCATGATACTTACAGCATGATACTTATAGCTGGTGGTCTCCCTTGCCTTCATGCAGGAGCCCCTATGGTCGACGGAAGAAAATATTTGTAGTAAGCATTATCTGTCACGCTATCGGATAAGAATGATATAAGAGGGAGAGAGGATAAGAGAGGGAGAGACAGAGAGAGAGAGAGAGAGAGAGAGAAGGGGGGGGGGGGGGGACGCGGGTTATGGATCAAAGTCCAAAAGTTCATATCAAAGCATCATTGCCGCTGTAGGCATATCTGGAAGGAATAGGATTTCCACATACAGTGGCGGTAGCGGATCCAGGATACTTTGGCCGGAGGTGGAGGCGGGAGGGGGGGGGGGGGGGGGGTCGCGCAAGTCTCGATTTCTTGTCATGACACCGGTGTGGAGAAGGGACCATGGGCGGAAATCGCTCTTGAAACATAAGGGGGGGGGGGGCATTATTTCTCAGATTTTAAGGGGTGCTGAATATGTACTCGAAAATTCTCTGACAAGCAAGAACAAAAAACAAAATGATTACAAAAACAGGTCATCAGATTTGTGGGTGCTTTTGTAATTTGAACTTGAACAGGATACGTTAGTTCGGTTTTTAGTGAATTTTGCGTAATAAAGACCAAAAATCGTGGGGGGGGGGATTTGATATTGTGCCCCCCTCCGGTTCAAAACGTGGGATATGCCCCCCCCCCCCCATCCTTCTTTTGCTCTTTCCGATGTGTCTCTTTACGATTTGAAATGACAATCACTTGCAATCCGTCGCAGAGTTACGATTGCTTGTTTTTTTTTAATATTATTATTCTGATTATGATGATGATGATAACGATGATGATGATTTAAGGTGTTGCGACTGATATCATTTTCAAGTAGATGTTGATATCATAATTATCAAACTTTAACCTTTGAAAACACGGCCTAAATTGGTGATTCTATATAGTACTATAAACTACGCTTTTGTTTATCTTTTAAATGAAAAAAAAAAAACAACAGAGGGAGGATGATTCCTGAGAAATTAGAAGAAGCCATCATAGCGGTGAAAGAGCAGGTAAAAACAGTCACTAATAGAAATTCTATTCTGTATAATTCAATGAGCTTAGTATGTATATTATTTCCCCAAATCGCTCGAAATATACGTTGCTTTATAGTCAGTTGGAGG
This sequence comes from Heliocidaris tuberculata, assembly GCA_025618425.1. Classification (NCBI taxonomy): domain Eukaryota; kingdom Metazoa; phylum Echinodermata; class Echinoidea; order Camarodonta; family Echinometridae; genus Heliocidaris; species Heliocidaris tuberculata. The sequence continues at coordinate 19,130,812 of CM046841.1, forward strand.
GAGTCAGGATACTGAATTTGGTTTACTTCGAGGTGGTCGAGGGATCATTGTTTGAACGCATTGGCGTTGATATAGGGGGATGCCCCCTTTCCTATCGAATAGCGAAAAAGGTTTAAACATTTTTTTTTTAAGGAGAGGAAGAGGGGAAGAATGGGACAGGAGGGGGGGGGGGTGGACTTGAAAATTAGATACGGTCCACTTCCGCACCGATATCCCTACATGCCCTACTCAGTGGCCTTGTTTATCCAGGATGTGTGACCGATGCCGCCCCCTCCCCTCCCCTCTATGGCTGGACCTACGCTGCGTGCGCTACTGTCTGAACGTATTCAATTATGTATATTTAGGGAATGTTGAGTAACATTACGGGAACTGTTCCAAGTTTTAAGATTGTGGTCACTTTGAAATCCCAAATGAACAGACATATACTACACAGCAGGCAAGTTGAAAATTTCAGTTGACTTTTAATGTAACCTTTTTATGAATTTTGCTGCATTTCTCTACTTTCTGTTCTCTTAGTGATTGTAAAAAATATGGTTGAATTTTAAGTAGCTATGTCTTACAGGTACACTGTTCATTGTGGGTGGGGGGGGGGGGGACGGGGGGCTTATTTTGTTAGCCCCCTTAAACAAATGTTTTATATACATTTAATTATATAATTATCATGCATAATGTTGGTCACGTTAAAAAAAAGAAGAAAAAAAATCAAGTCAAACTCAATAAAAATTATTCTACCACATAGGACCACATTCCTTTGATGGTAGCGGCCACGGCCGGTTCTACGGTACTCGCTAGCTACGATCCCCTGGAACCTCTGGCAGACATCTGCGAGAGACATGGTGACATTTGGCTGCACGTGGATGCCGCGTGGGGCGGCGGGGCCCTGATGACCCGGAAATACAGACACCTGATAAATGGCATCCATCGGGTCAAGTCGGTCACGTGGTGTCTTCACAAGATGATGGGCGTGCCCTTTCAGTGTACGTCTTTCGTCGTCAATGGCAACGTAAGGAAATGTTTTTGAGCACGCCTATAAAGGTTAATAAAGTGCCGCTGATGATTAAAATGGGCATAAAAATGTAATGAGGCCCCAAACAGAACATTTTGAAGAGGCAAGTAATGACATGACAAAATAAACAAACATGTGTATTATCGTTATGTAATAAGGATAGAAAATAGAAATGATTATCAATATCATGACTTAATATCATCATTTGTGGTCTTTTCAATCAAACCAAATCAAGAATTAAATTTGTAAAAAATATACACGTCTGAAGCCCAAGTATATTTTCTAGCTTTCAACACGTTTGAGGCCCAAGTATCTTTCTAGCTTCCAGGGATTTTGTCACAGCAATGTTTAAAGCCTTAAACGTAAGTCAAACCTGAATGATAGATGGAGGCTCGACAGTATAATATGTTTTGATCCTTCATATTTCTGAGCCCGGGGTTCTTTTTTAATTTCAGAAAGACTTAATGACCAAGTGCCACGCTGCCAATGCCGAGTACCTCTTCCAACCTGACAAGTTCTATGATGTCTCCTACGACACGGGAGACAAGACCCTGCAGTGTGGTCGTAAGGTTGATATCTTCAAACTCTGGCTGATGTGGAAGGCCAAAGGCAACAAAGGCTTCGAGGCGGAGACCACTCACAAATTTGACATGGCCAGGTGAATGATTATAACAATAATGATATAATATTGATAATAATATATTTCGTTCTTGTATAGTGCTTATTTCATTATGACGTAACGTCCCTATAAGCATTCAAGCAACATTGGAAATTATTACCCTGGATTTTAGCTCTGGCAACCGTTACCAGCGAACAGTGCATTTACGGATTAATCCTACAACTGTACAAGATATCCATTTACCCCACCTGGGTCGAGGGTAGCAAATATATTTTAATGTCTTGCCAAAGGACGTTGGTGCTACTGCATAGATACGAACCCCTATCGATCTCCTTCATTCTCCTTGAATGGGTGAGATATTTCTTAGCTTCAGAATGTTGATTTTATAGGAAATATATTGAAAAATATATATGTTTGCTGCAATGTCTGTAAAATAATATATTTGGTAATCATTATTTACTGCATTAATCTCTTATAATAAACAGGAGTCTAGCAGATCTAATTAAGAATACTGAGGGCTTTCAACTTGTCCAGGAGGTGAGTACTGCAATTTAAACATAACCTCGTTTTAAAAGGGAAATGTATTGCACCACTTGTAGCTCAAGTACCTCGAACTAGCTTTTCACTGCTATATTATAAAAATTTTTGTTTGCATAATCATAATCGTTTGAATAAAAGAGAATAATTTTGAAATGCCCTTTTATGTAAGGACAGCTGATAACACCTCCCATCCTTCAGTCTTCAAGCCAATACCAAACCTTTGATACCGTTTGTGTTTTGCCTTGTAACAATGTGAATTTAAATTGGTGGCTTTTGATATCCTTTTCTCTCCTTCTGTGTACTCTTTGTCACCTACTACTGTATGCCCCCATCCCCTCCTCTCTCGCTGCCTGTGTGTCTCACACACACACGCACACACACCCACACCCACACAAACACACGTTCACACCCTACATGTATTTTCCTTCCTCCCTGCAATGTCCTTCGTTCTTATCCGATATCAATTTAGTCTTTACACTTTGATACTTTCAATTCTCTTGTGATGCAGCCTCAGTGTACAAACGTGTGTTTCTGGTACATCCCTAAATGTCTGCGAGACCAAGAACAAAGCACGGATTATTTCAAGCGGCTAAGCAAGGTACATTTATGTGGAATAATGTTGATAAGTCCTATAGCTTGTATTAATTCATGTAGGCCTATGCAGTACATGTATATCATTCTTATTACTGTGCGATCCTTTCAACTGAGAATTCACCGGGGGTTTTTTTTTTGTGTGTGTTTGTTTTGTTATGAGATGAATTCATTTGATTTTTGATTTTGTTCTTGTTGTTGTTGTTGTTGTTTTTTTTTTTTTGGTTTTTTTTTTAGGGGGGTGGTTTTGGGGTTATGTTTATTTTGTTTTATTTTCTTTGTCGTTTTGTTTTGTGTTGTTTTGTTTGTTGGTGTTTTTTTTTTTTTTGGGGGGGGGGGTAGGGTTGTTTGGAAGAACCAAATGTAGTTAATGGAAATACCTGAATATTAATGGTTCACCTGTATTTATATCTTTCAGTTTGTTTTTCATTAGTAATACTGAAAATGTCATTATTACCAGTAGTTACTATTATTTTTTTCATCATGATTAGTATCAACAATTTAGCAAAATTATTATTTTATCATTATCACCAGGCGCAATCATTATCACAGATCATCACAATTATCTCCTCTCTTAGTGAAGGCATCAGGCTTATTTTAGGCTTTATATATATATATATATATATATATATATATATATATATATATATATATATATATAATTGTAAGAAATGAAATGAGAGAATAATGGTTGCGTAGCTTAATTCAAAGTTCCCCAGAGCTGTCCTCCCTTTTTGAAATTTTTGCAAAGGTTGAAAAAAAGGGAGGACAGCTCTGGGGAACTTTGAATTAAGCTACGCAACCATTATTCTCTCATTTCATTTCTTACAATTATAATTATTTCCACGAGAGTTGCCAAAGCTGTTGTATATGTTATTTTCTTACAATTGTTTATAATTATTCTAATGTATACATGTATTTCAAAGCATTCGCTTGGATCCAGCTGAGGCATGCGGCTTGTCATTGTTCAAAACTCACCTGCCCCCGACAAAGGAATTAATTAAAGAGGTTGAAGATTTGTCAATCTGTCGGTTAATTGAATCTGGTGTCGCCGAAATCACTGGCCCGTCTCCGTGGTCTAGTGGTTAAGGCATTGGCGTTCTAAGCCAACGACCCGGGTTCGATTCCCGGCGGAGACATTTTTTCAACCTTTGCAAAAATTTCAAAAAGGGAGGACAGCTCTGGGGAACTTTGAATTAAGCTACGCAACCATTATTCTCTCATTTCATTTCTTACAATTATAATTATTTCCACGAGAGTTGCCAAAGCTGTTGTATATGTTATTTCCTTACAATTATATATATATATATATATATATATATATATATATATACACTCAACCAAAAAAGTAAGTTCCCCCCTAGTATTTTTGGATATATCTCAAAAAGTATTTTACCGATTTTCATAATTCAAACGGGAATGGATAGGAAATGCCACCAGATATCATTATTGGCGTGAAAAATGTATTTTATGTCAAAATGCAGGGGAAAAAATGTTGCACTTAAGGTTATATGAAGCATATTGTGTACATTTCCTATGCAAGTTAGCAAATGACCTTTTTAAATTGTTATATAATTCTCAGGAATTTCTTCAGGTACAATATGCTTCCCTATTAAACAGATGTTATGCATACTTTTTAAACAATAGGCCTTTTCAATATGAAAATGTTCGTCGAAGCCATGTGCTTTTTAATTCCAATTTGGGTTGATCACATTAATGTGCTTATGGCCGTTTTGCATTATGCCGCGTCTGCAAATTTTTGAAAGAGGGAGAGCTACAGCTTTCCTTGAAGCTGGGGTTCCGGTTAAGGAGGTGGCCAGGAGACTAGGGGTTTCGCCCAATGCCATAAGGAAACTTAGAGCACAGTTTCAGAAAACTGGAGAGGTCAAAGATCTGCCAAGAAGTGGCCGACCAAGGGTGACATCTGTCAAGATATGTCCATAATCAATAAGGCTGAAACTCGCAGGAAACTGACAGGTACGTGAAATTTACTTGTATTCTATGAAATTTATTAAATTGCATGAAAAGGAGTGATTTGTAATGCTGCTATATTTTTATGCTTCTACATTTTCAAGTATCCCTACATGCTTTTTCCCTTTTTTCTTTCCAGCAAAATAGATAAAAAAGCGACTACATCGCCGACGAGGACAGAGGCCAGATAATATCAGTCTTCAGACAGTGAAGAATCGTCTTCATGAGGTGGGCCTCCGAGAAGAAAGTGAAGCTCACGGATCGCCATCGCCAGGAGCGCATCGCCTTTGCAAGACGTCATCGGAGATGGGGGAGGCGTCGCTGGGCCAATGTTCTCTTCAGTGACGAGTGCAGATTTTATCTGAGGAAGATTGACGGCAGAATGCGGGTTTGGAGAAGGGCAGGGGAGGAGCTGAATCGTGACTGCATAGCTGCATAGGGCCCTGAGGTTGGCATTGTGACGATGTGGGGCGGCATCAGCAGTCATGGAAAGACAGAGTTAGTTCCAGTGGCAGGTCGATTGACGGCGCAGCGATACGTCGACGAGGTGTTGGAACCGCACGTCATGGGAGACGATTTCATCTTCATGGATAACAATGAAAGTATGGAGTGGCCTGCAAGATCCCCCTGACTGTAATCCAATAGAGGATCTTTGGGATATCATTTAGCGGAAAGCGAGCAAGAAGGTGAAAGATGACACTTCACTGCAAGAATTTCAGCGCATCTTGCAGAGAGCATGGGCCAGCATTGAGCAGCGCCAAGTACAAACTTTAGTTAACAGTATGAGGAAGAGATGCCGGCTGGTCATTGAAGCGGATGGTGGACATATCAATTATTAAATACTTCACTGTATGCTCATGAAAAGAAAGAGATAGAGAAATATGCAATAAACCATGCTTAAAAGTTCAGAATCATGAGTGATTGTTTGATTATTTGTGTAAAAGTCAATGCAAATCACTAAAGTGCAACTTTTTTCCCATGCATTTTGACATAAAATGCATTTTTTCACACCAATAATGATATCTGGTGGCAATGATATGCCATTCATGTTATAAGTAATAAAATTCCCTATCCATTCCCGTTTGAATTATGAAAATCGGTAAAATACTTTTTGAGATATATCCAAAAATGCTAGGGGGGAACTTACTTTTTTGGTTGAGTGTATATATATTGTGTTGAACAGTACTTTTCATTTATGTGAACAGGCGTACCCGACACAAGCTCCTGTATAAATGAAATTACGCTTTCTTCCAATTATCATGCTCTTGAATGATGTAAATGTAGGCCCTGTATGTTATTCAGTATACATTATATTAATGAAATACATTGTAATTTTTTTTTTTTAAATACTGGAAGAACATAAATGTTACTTTGAATAATGATTATAATTTGTCACTTATAAAATATTATATATTATATATATGTGTATATATATATATATATATATATTCATATTTTTACATTGTGTATTTTCGATCTGTTTTGTTAAGGTTGCACCTCTGATCAAGGAAGCGATGACATTGAAGGGTTCCTTGCTCCTCACATACCAGCCTAACGAGGTGAAATCACATGTGAACTTCTTCAAAGTGGGTATCGGCAGTGCCAGAGTCAAGGATGAGCATATTGCTTTCATCCTAGACGAGGTTGAACGACTGGGAAAAGATATCAAAGTTTGAACGAACGGTGGTGTATTCCTTAAGGCCACCGCACACCTTACGATCGGTCTGCGATCCGATTTGTGAAATAAATCGATATGGCATTAAATATTGGCATTTTAACAAATGAAATCTACCCTTTTGAGGTTCTGAAAAGTAATATGAATACTAAACATAGGGTTTTGGAGAGCTGTCAGCTTTCTACAGGGAATAAGGGCAAAATTAGATTCATATCGTAGGCAGTCGTACGATTTTTGTGACGTCACTATGACTCGGAGCCGAATTGGACATTCCAACGACTAGAAAACTCGGCAAAGGCCGTATTATCGATTTTACTATCTGTATGATTATTCAGACCCTCAATCAAAAATATTTTTCTTTTTTAAATGATTTGTCAAATGATATTACATTTTCTTCTGAAATCGGATCGCAGACCGATCGTAAGGTGTGCGGTGGCCTTTAAGAAATACATAGGAGCTGAGAGTGATTTAGCTCTGGAAAGCTCCAAAAGAGCTCTCGGGAGCGTTTCATCAAGTGTTTTGTCAGAGATTTTAACCGACAAATTTGCTCTCAGCCAATCAGATGCAAGGATTTCAGTAGCTTATAACAGTTGTCGGTTAAAATCACTGACAAAACACTTGATGAAATGCTCCCCTGGTAACCTGAAAAAGAGCTCTGGATGAGAACGACAAAATACATGAAGATTACTGCAATAAAATCTCTCTAACGCTACAGCTAATCTAAAAAATGGTATATTTACAAGTGGTATATTGTATGTCAATTTTTTCCAATATTGACAGTATGAATGAGATTGAACGTTTGGGAAATGATGTCAAAGTTTGAATGCAGCTGTTGTGTATATTAAATGAGCATTAAATGTCAGATTTCTTTCAAATTATACGAGCTAGTTTCAAAGATGAACAGATTGCCATCATGACATGTAGACGAGATCGAACGACTGGGAAAAGGTATCAAAGTTTGAAAGTAACGGTAGACAAAATAGACCCTATTAAATGTCAAATTTCTTTTCAATCGTCGTTGTCATCCTATTGGTTGGCTGACCTCTGTGAGCTTAGCAGTTGATATTTTTTCGGATGATTTCGTCTTGAGCCACCTGATGAGCTGAAATGAGTGAATATTTTTACAATATAATTATTATTAAGATCAGAGGTAGAATTAATGCGAGAATTTGATCATTGCAATGGAATTTCAAATCTGCATGCTTAAACTCTGTTCACGGGCGGATCTAGCTTTTTTCCAAAGGGGGGGGGGTTTGAGGGGCTGAGCTGGGTATTGCGAGGGAGCGTAGCGAGCGAGGGGGGAGGGTGTGGGAGGGGGATACCCTCCTCCCACAGTATAGGGAGATTTTTCATTTTTAGGGTTGCCAGCTTGCGATTTTAAGCATACTTGCATGCTCTTATTTTTTCTCTTTTTTGTTTTCCTATGCACATTAAATGTTTACTTGGCAGCCCAAGGGGGGGGGGGGGGGTTAAATCCCCTAAACCCCCCCCCCCCCGTAGATCCGCCACTGCTGTTGTAGGATTAGATGGGAGGGGTGGTGGGCAGTGACGCAAATCAATTTTGAAATTGGGGGGGGGGGGGGGACATTCGCCTCTAAAATTCTCTGACAAGCAAAAAAAAAATTTTAAAAAGAAGGTTATTCAAAAAGGTGGGGGGGGGAGGGGGAGATTCGCCTATCTTAAAAAAGGTCCCCCCCCCCCCCCAGGATTTGCACCCATGGTGGTGGGGGTGTCCGGACACTTATCAAAAATAAAGTTGCTGCGTTTGCAGTTTTGCTCTTCGAAAAATGTGCGTCAAGTAGCGCACTACCATGAATACATGCTATTTAAAGTAAGTACATGTAATAAGGAATAGAAAGAATATAGTGACTATAATGAATATAATGAATGTAATGAAAATAGTTGATGGGACGGGGATGATTATTCGACAGAGAATAGGTTTTTTAATTCTTCTGTGAGCCAGTCTCTTAATCAGTATTATCCATATCAGTAATTACTTCTCTGATTGTATACTATCACATGCATTATTATTGGTATGGCTTTCATCGGGAACTGGTTGGAATTGACCAGTTCCGTTTCGGAGCGCACGCCTTATCTATTCCGATTGTGAACTTTTAAACATTTCTTCGTTTTTATATCATATTCTCTTTTAGAGTGCATGTCGTATAAATATTGCTTCCATGAGTGCACTCCAGTAATAAAGCATATTGTACTATATTCGAATTATGTATTTTGACAATAGCTATACACAGTGGCGTAGCCAGGATTTTGTAGAAGGGGGCACATAAATGCAGGGCTGTCAACTGTGGGGAACTGCTTGGAGGGAGATTTGTATTTTTTTCTTCTCGCCAGCCCTCCAAGAGTCGCTCAGTGGGGGGGGGGGGGGGGGGGGGGGGGGGGACAAATTTCGCCAGCCCTCTAAAAGTCGCTCGGGGGGGGGGGGGGGAGCAATTTTTTTTTTCTTCTGCCAGCCATCCAAAAGTCACTCAGCGTGGGGGGGGGGGGGCTGCTTTTAAGGGGTTAAGTTTTCCTCCATAATTCTCTGACAAGCAACATTTTTAAAAAAATAATCAGTTTGACAAGGGGGGGGGGGCACAATTTTGGGGGAAAAAGTTGTCAGAGGGGGGGGGGGGCAGTCTGCCCCCCTCCCCTCAGCTACGATAGTGGCTATACAGGCTTTATACGCTATTTTATTTTTATTTTTATAACTCACATATGTAAAGATATATTATCTACCATACTGCCAATTCGAATTGAAAACAGATATTAAAATTATACCTCGAGTCTTTGTGTGTTTTTTCTCAGTAACCCCGTCAGAAATCTTTACTCAATGGAATGATACTATTCAAATATATGTGCATTTTATAATACCATTAATTCAATCTCCATCTTTTACCATGTTACCTAATTGTTATGTATTTTGTATTTCATGTATAATGATTTGTTAAACTGGAGGGCGCCTTCGGAAAGCAGTTTTGCATAACTGAACAGGCTTACCCCGCAGTATAAAATAAAGTAGACAAAATAAATAAATATATATAGAGAGAGAGAGAGAGAGAGAGAGAGAGAGAGAGAGAGAGAGAGAGAGAGAGAGAGAAAGAGAGAGAGAGAGAGAGAGTAAGTCGTATATACTTTTCATTTGCAAGTGTTTCGTAATAGACCATTTTCATAATACACTGTACAGTCAAATTTATACACGCTTGCCTAGTATTAATATCATAATACACAGAATTTTATTTCAATAGCCGGACTGAAAAATATTGCATACACGCTTGCCTGGTATTAATATCATAATACACAGAATTTTATTTCAATAGGCGGACTGACAAATATTGCATACATCTGTTGTTGCTCAGCCGGACAAACATTATTGGCTGCCTGACCTAACAACATGTAATATATGCAATTTACATGCTGACAATTTAATTGCTATTATTCATAACAGGGAAATGAATTGATTTGTCACTAGGCATTTCACAAATGTGTAGGCATTAGATTTGAATATATTGCCGAAAGCCTATTGTTATAAAAGGGAGCTTCTGAATACACTGCTGGGTTGCAACAAGCAGATAGGACTTCGCATGCCAGGTGTTTTGTTAATGTTACGGTAGAACGATCAATTCTCAATACACTGCTAGGTTGGTTTGGGTATCAAGCAAGCTAGGGCAAGATGTAGTACATGCTAGCACGGCCATTTTTTCTTTGAATGTGTTTTGACTGCAAGGTTGCTGGAAACTTCGCTGGACAGCGCTGACCAGAGGGCAGTGTCGATGATGTCAGAGAGCTTGCTATGCCAGCCAAGTAGACTGTAAGTATAAATGCGCTTGTTTTTACGCCAGTCTTCTACATTAAATCAATGGCGAGTTTGTGTACAAGCAAACTTACCTTGTTGGTTAAAGTGCAACAATCACTTGAAAAAAAAAAATTGTGTACAGCTAGAAAGTATAAAACCAAGCTCAAAAAACTTTATCTGGGACTATATAGGTCATATTGGAACCCCTTACACACACACAAACACTCGGAAGTATAGCTGTATACCCACCCGCACACACACACACACACTTTTTTTGTTTTTCAAAATATTTTATTAGAGATTTCATTCAAAATAGATCATTACATAAAATAAATGTAAATAATTTCATACAAATACAAATCTTCATTTCGTTTTCATACCATAGTGTTAAATTATTCACAAGACAAGCATGGAAGAATGTTGGAATGAAATCACTAAGTAAATAATATATTGACAAACACACACACGCGCACGCACACACACACACGCACACACCCACACACACACACAATTGCCCATGACCGACCAACTCACTCATGCATCAAGCGTTTATCCAAACTTTAGAATTATATCTAGTCACAATTATTTGGGATAGGGCATTTTAAGAGCAATCCTTTAAGTGACATCGTCACGTCACTTTTATATTTTTCCATACGAAAAAAAAAAAGAAGAAAAGAAAAATCCGATAAAATAGTTTTTCACCTTCATCAGAACTCGATCTTCTCTTTAGCCGTTCTTCATTTGCTATTCATTATATTTCTCCCTCTCCGCATCCTGTTCTCATTCCCCCCCCCCTCTCTCTCTCTTTCACTTCTTCCTTCTTTCACACGTGTCTCCCTCTCTCTCTCTGTCTCTCCATTCCCCCTCTCCCTTTCTTTCTGTCCCTCTCTCCTCTGTTCTCTATCCCGCCCCCCCCCCCCTCTCTCGCTCTTTTATACACATCCCTTTTCTTTTTAATACCTCTATATCCTAGCCTGGAAGGCTAGCTCTTTGAAGAGTAAAAAAAAAAAAAAAAAAAGGCTGACGCTAACTCTTCATAGAGCCTGGTACTTAATCTAGCTCTGCAAATAATAGCAGCCATTTTAGAGCAAGAACCTCTTGCCTTTTTTTTTTTTTGCTTGCTTGTCAGAGATTTTTAGAGCTAAAAAGGGGCCCCCTAATTTTTTTTTTTTTTTGCTTGTCAGAAAATTTTTGAGTTAAAAAGGGGGCCCCCAATTTTTTTTTTTTTTGCTTGTCAGAAAATTTTTGAGTTAAAAAGGGGCCCCCAAAATGCTGAGGAACCTTTTTTTTTTTTTCGCTTCTCCAAAAATGTTGTGAATATTGAGCCCCCTCCCTCAAGAAATCCTGGATCCGCCACTGTATGGCAGTAGGCCTAACAGTTCCTTCCCATTCCTTAACGTTACAAACCATGACCCTAGAGTCAAGGTTCACTGTACCGCTGGGTGAAATTAAGTCCCGTTCCAAAGCATACCATTTTATTCTTATTGAGAAAAAGAGAGAAAACCTGTTCCAAAGCACCGCTTTTTTTAATTTTCATTCGGTCGTTCCGGCCGTTCTGGCCCGCCCCGGCCAGTTTCGAAGAATATCATTTTTTTGCGAAAAGTTGAAAACGAGTTTCATTCCAGGTGCTTACACATTGATAAACGGTTTTCTATTCACCCAATTCTACAATCGCGAGCAAAACTAATGAAAAGCCTATAGGCTTGAGAAAGGGTCGAGAAATTCAGCAAGGCGGCCTAAGTTGAGATTTCTTTCAAAAGTTGAACCTTTGCAAATGCTGTTTTATACACTTTATCCTATATTGGGGGCGCAATATTTAGCAGGAGTCATGTGAAACTTACATGATATAGCGAGCAAAGCAATTACATCTTTATTCTTTCAAACTTTTTGAACCCTTTAAGTTATTTAAGAACTATATACTGAGGGCGCGAAATTACGAGATCCTGAAAGAAAATAATTATGCAAGGGAACAAAGCGACCGACCTTTGGAAAATTTTTCAATTTCAAACCTTCAAAAACTAGATTTCTAGTGCATTTACCTTGCGGATTCGGGGCGCATAATACGTAAGGATTATGATTTTTCTTCATTTCACTCTTTTTTTTTTCTCTCCTTTGCGTTTTTTGCTCCCCCTCCAATTGCCGCCTGGGGCATGTGCCCCCCTGCCCCCCCCCTTAGTTACGCCACTGAGCGAAGCGACTGAGCAAGGGGAGGGTGTGGGAGGGGGTATCCAAATGTGTTAAATCTAGCCAAATTGGCTTGAGTTCACTTTTTAGATGGAGTGGAATGGGAATAGCTTTATTTAGCGATAAAATATGAAATATGAACTTCATCTATATCTTTTATTGCAAAAAGCCGTAAGGGCCGGGGTCATCATTTTGTGCGAAAAAACCAAATGTGTTAAATCTAGCCAAATTGGCTTGAGTTCATGTTTTTAGATGGAGTTGAATGGGAATAGCTTTACTTAGCGATAAAATATGAAATATGAATTTCATGTTTTATTGAAAAAAGCCGCAAGGGCCGGGGTCATCATTTTGTGAGAAAAAATCAAATGTGTTAAATCTAGCCAAATTGGCCTGAGTTCATGTTTCCTTTCCAGCTGATCTAGCTCATTTTCTTGACCAATTTGTGACCTTCCACTGGCCACACCTGCCACATAGAACATGCCAGATGGTCAATTTGTTATATCGGACTATGCGATCTTTATATTCATGCACATAAAAATTGGTTTCCTTTACAGCTAGGTTGACCCCCCCCCCCCCCCCCCCCCCCCCCCCCCCCCTGGCTCCCAGACTATCTATGAAGAGTAGCGTTAGCTTTTGGTTTGGTTTTTAATCTTCAAAAGAGCCTTCCAGGCTACTCTATCCCCACCCCCTTTCTCTCACCCTTCTCTCTTACCTCTCTACCCCCCTCCCCCCTCCCCCCTCTCTCTCTCTCTCTCTTGAGGTACACTCCTTCAGCATCCACCAGAGCCTACAATTTACTGAACTTTTTTTTAAAGGAATTTTAGTTTTCAATGAAAATATATGACCATTTTGCTTCACCATATAAAAAAATACATCAAATGCAAACAAAAGGAAAATTATTTTCTTGAGATATTACTATGTTTTATGCAAATAAAATTGACATGTACTTTATTTACATTACAATGTACGACATATAAAACTAAATTTAAATATGTTATGTACAGGATATCAAATAACAAGTGATACATGTGAGAATGAGATATTCCCCCTTGTAAGGGTTGAAGTTTATTCATGCCAATGCTGAGCCATCTTATTAATATTAAGCACACAATTCTCCTCCCCCTGCTCCTCCATTCCTCCTTTTCGATCTTCCTCTCTCCTCCTTCCCCCCTTCCCTTCCCGCCTCCTCTTTCCCTCCTATCTTCCTCCTTCTCATCCTTCCCTTCTCTGGTCTTCCTCCTCCTACCTTCTTCCTTCTCTTCCTCCTACCCTTCCCCTCCTCCCTTCCTCTTCTCATCTGTCCTTCCTCCTCCTCCTCTTCACCCCCTTGTACCCTTCTCCTACTACGACGTATGACAACAACCACTACTATGAATAAACTGACTACTATAATTACTACAACGATTATGTCTTCTACTACCTTACTACGACTTTCACTATTACTACTACTATTGCTACAACTAAGACTATTACTACATGGACTACTACTACTACTACTACTACTACTACTACTACTACTACTACTACTACTACTACTACTGACTACTATAATTACTACAACGATTATGTCTTCTACTACCTTACTACGACTTTTACTATTACTACTACTATTGCTACAACTATGACTATTACTACATGGACTACTACTGCTACTACTACTACTACTACTACTACTACTACTACTACTACTACTACTACTACTACTACTACCCTTGTGAACATGACCAGGCCACCGTTGCATAAAACTTACCATTAATGGTAACTCTGCTATCAATGGTAACTACCATGGTAACACCACTCAACAGCCAATCAAAATCAAGGTTTCCATGGGAGTTACCATTGATGGCAAAGTTACTGTTAATGGTAAGTTTTATGCAACGGGGCCCGGAACTTGAAAGAGTAATTTTTGAATGATTTTTCATAGAAAAAATGCAGAGCCACCATTCCTTGCACCACATACCTCTAAGCAGGCCACTATGATAGGAAACAGTGCTTACCCACTTATAGGCCCTTGCCTATGTGGGACTGTGTCAAACATTCATTGTTGCAGTACGGTAGTCAAAAACAGACAACAAATTTGATCCAAGCAAGAATTAATTTTCTTAAATTTGCTAGATTACCTGATGCAGGGACTCTTCAACTCTTCCTATGCTACAAATTTGAGGTTTCAGAGTTGAAAATGAAATTATAAATAATTATTTTCCTCTCATGTATGAATGATCTAGAATGGGCCACTTCCCGCTAATACACACAAAACCTATTGAAGCCTATTCACCCGTTAAAGCTGTTGTGGAGTACAAGGTTATCTTCAGATAAGCTTGTACATGTATAAGTGGCGCAAACCTAACCTTTGTCGATTAGAACATGATGTAAAATTACAAATTTATGATTTCAGCCAAAGTACCTGATAGGCCTATTTCCAGCAATCTAAATATGGAGTAGAAATGACTACACAGCATTCAATGTAGGAAGAAGAAGTTGAATTTGAGACCAAATAAAACATCTGGAAATAAAACATGAATTCTTCTTCTGGAGATTTTAAATGGTAATGTAAAAATGAAAATCAAAATTGCAAAGTATTGAGACCAATCCAATTAGAGTAAAAGCCTAAATGGCTCTAAGTTGGGACAAGATCAGACCAAATCTGGACCAGTCCCCACCGACTCGTTTGACCGTTCCTAAATTCTGGTAGATTAGGCCATTTTTTGGCTGGAAGGCTGAAAATACTCGCTAGCTTGATGTTACTTTCGATACAACTATCAGAAAATTCAACTTCTTACAAGTCCAGACTCCATATATCTAATCCTATCGCAATATCTTCCTAGGTGACATCTCAGTCAGGTTGTAAGATATCCTGTGGCCATTAACACAATCAATACTACATGCTTTTTCTCACAATACGTGTCTCTAGGGGGTCTTCATTAGAAAAAAAAACAGCAGCAATCGAAAGGTTAAAGGCTCATTCCACATGACGCTGGAAACTGCCGGTTTACCACATATTTGGGGATTTTTGACATGTAAGTGAATGGCAAGTGGGGATGAAAAAACTGTAGAAAAAAAAGGATCCTGTGCATACTCAGAAATGTGGAGCGTATTACAGTTATTATCATTATTCTTTTTTTTAAATGCCATGGTTTACGATGTCATATGTGAATGTGCCATAAGGAGCATTCATATTCAACAATGAGCAAAGAATGGAGTCACTGTCAATCTTGCGAACACAAAAAACACTAATGCCTTGTAACTTTACTTTAGATATTCATTCTCTCTTTAGAATACAATGAATCTGCATCTTAGCAGACTGGTAGTAATACCATCATCACACCTCGCAACTTTGCAGCCTCAGCACTCCTTGCTAAGACTACATGTATCTCAAAATCATTGAGTTCAGTCTGTGCATCCATAATAAACAGAGACGTACTGGTAACACAATAAGAAAACACTGACTTGAGTAGAGAATTGTAGTACGAAACTTGCATGTTCTCACAATCAAAGTACTCAGTGCCATCAATAAAAAGCCTTTCTTCGAGAACTGAGCTCAGTCTCTCAATGTCAGAAAGTGAGAATACAAAACTTGCATGATCTTGTATCGAAGTATTCATTGCCATCAATGAAAGCCTCTCCTCGAGAACTGAGCTCAGTCTCATCAATGGTGGAAAGAGATCAATCCTTGGTCACCACGACGTCAGTTTTTCGTAGAAGCCGCAGTTCATTTTGCTCATGCTTGATTCGTAGCTTGAGAATCTGCTCATGAAGGTCCAGTCTATTGAAAATGAAGACAGAGAGCGAGACGTGATAAATAATTTGATAAGAAAATATTCAATTGCATTTAGTATATGTAGAACATCATATACCACACATCAACACTGAATTTATAGGAAAATACAAACGTTATCAAAATAAGTCTGTCTTTCTATACCCTGTAGTTTTCAAAGGTCATTGTAGTAAAATAACATAGTACACTGAACAAATAAAACACACAAGCACATTTTGTTTTAAACACACAATGCTTACTGTAAAAAAAAAAGTGAATATTCAATTATGGAATGGGGAAATTTCTTCCCATATCTGGTACAATGTACATGTAGTTTGTTACAAACAATTTTTAATATTAACTTAATATTTTCCCTTTATATATATGGGAACACAAATAAAAAATAATGGCTATTGTAGCGTTAATCGCATTTCAAACGAATACACACTTGTATTCTACATGTATTTAATTTCAAAACTAATATAATTTAAGTAATCAAGGTATTTATGGCTATTTATAAGCATTATTATAAATATACGAGAAAGATCAAAATAGTTTGATAAGAGTCAGAAATTTCAATACAAAAAGCAGAAAAGAGTAAGAAAAAGGGGAGAGTTAGGACAAATGTAGAAAAGAAACTAGATGAATTCTCAAACGCGCGCGCAGTCCAAATTTATGCCTCCACCCTTGCCAGATCAGAAATATATCGCACATTCATGTTGATTTGTTTTAAATTTTGATTGAAAATTTCAATAAAATATTCAATCTCTCTACAGAAATTAGCTAAAATACTATTGTTACTGCAATAAATATCTGAAATGACTGCAGAGACCATTTCCTTGTTTTAAATGAGTAAAATTACTGTTACTAACAGTTTTTAACACAACACTAATGACATTTCACTGATTGAGGACCCTTTGGGACTCAAATTGAAGTATAAATTTTGCTTTGATTCTATTTTTAAGAAAGTTGTCATTGCATTTGACTAAGTTAAAGCTGATATGCCAAGTGGTTCATGGAGTTACTGTTAAAGATCACAAGCAGAGATGCCATATGGCTGAATACATTTACCAAGTTTGAAGTTTGCAGTCAAAAAGTCTATTTTATACAGGTACATAACATACTCTGTGACCTTTAACCTTTGAACCCATGACCCCAAATCTAATCAAATCAATGTCACCCAATGATATGTATGTGTGCCAAGTGTAAAGTTGATCCATTAAATCGTTCTTGAATTATTGTGAGAATCATCTATTTCCAGGTATACATGTATAATCATAATGACCTCTGTGACCTTTGATCTTTGACCTCGTGACCCTAAAATCAACTCAGATCATCATCACTCCCATACAGGTGTATGCATACATGAGCCAAATTTGAAAGTGATTTGCCAAATGGTTCTTAAGTTGTAACAAGAACAATCTATTTTCATATATATACAATGACCTCTGTGACCTTTGACCTTTTGACTCCAAAATCTAATCAGATAATCATCTCTCCCACATGCATACATGAGCCAAGTTGATTCGCCAAATGGTTCTTAAGTGATCGCGAGAACAAGCCATTTTCAAATATACAATGACCTATGTGACCTTTGACCTTGTGACCCCAAAATCTACTCAGATCATTGTCCCTCCCATATGCATATAAGAGCAAAGTTTGAAGGTGATCTGCCAAATGGTTCTTAAGTTATCGTGAGAACGAAAACGGGACGGACGGACAACCCCAAAACATATTATGCCTCCGGCACCCACCTTCGGTGGGCGGAGGCATAAAAATGTTCATTTACCTATGTTCTTTGTTCTCTATTCCCATTCTTTCCAGCTTCATCTCATTCAGTCTTACTAAGGCTCGACCTGCAAATAAAGAAAAACAAATTATTCATTGGAATCAATTCGCTTAATTTCAACATTTCAAGCGAAAATGAAATTGCACATAATTATACAACTATGTAAATTTACACTAATATGCTTGAAAAAAAAAAAAAAAACAAATTGGAAAGTGATTATCTTTTAGTTTGTTGAAAGAGGATTTTTTTTCTTGTGTTTATGTGTGCCTTAAAATACAATGCCTCCCCCCCCCCATGGCTGTAACTTTTAATGGGGGGGAGGGGGAGGGGTGAGGGGTGAGGGGTTTGAAATAATTTACAGAGGCTTTGTTTTTCGTGGTTATATCTTGTAATTCATTTATCATTTGGCACAGCTTGGCATCATAAAAACTCCACCTCCATTAAAAAGAGGTTATAGAACTTGAACACTTGATTAATTAGTAACCTACATTACATACATGTACAGTGTATGTGTCTACATGTATGTGACCACCTTAGAGTTGGACATTTACTTGTACATGTACATGTACCTCATATGAACAGGTTTTGTACAGAGGTACCTTAGGCCAACCCTGTTCTGGCAAGTCCCTCACCTGTGTTATACATTAACATCCTAATGCAGATAAGAGCAGTTATAGACTGGTCTTATGAATCATCCATTTCTTTGAAAAGTCTGGCATTGATGAATAATATTGCAAGGAACTATTTAGTCATCACAGTGTCCATGTACATGTATTCATCATCTGCAGAGCACCTTTTTAGCACTACAGCAATTACTATATATTCTCTCTCTCCTTTGTAGCAAAAGCAAGATTTTTGTCTAGGTAATTTTGAGATATATATACGTAGTTGTAAATCTAACAGAGCCATTATGTAATAATTTCATGAAAGAAGCCGACTGTCATTTGGAATGAAAGTTTGTATTCTTTTGAGACAGGTTAGTCTGTATTGACCTGCTGAGAGCCAGAAGACTGTTAACTCATTACGTACGGCAGGGCTGTCAACCCTCCCGCATTTGGAGGAAGTCTCACGCCACGACGCTAATTCTCCCGCCGTCCTTCCAGCGTCAAAGCGGGAGACTCCCGCCACGACGCCCTTCCTCCCGCTCTCCCGCCAAGCATGTAAATCTCCCGCTTTATGAAAAAACCTCCCTCCAAACGTGTAAAATGATAGCTTGTCAGAGATTTTTGGACTTCAAAAGAGACCCCAAAATGCTGAGGACCTTTTTTTTTTTGCTTGTCAGAGATTTTTGGACTTCAAAAGAGACCCCAAAATGCTGAGCACCTTCTTCTTTTTTTGCTTGTCAGAGAGTTTTGGACTTCAAAAGAGACCCCAAAAATTGGAGGGCAGGCGAGAGAAAAAAAATCACGAATCTCCCTCCAAGCAGTTCCCCAAAGTTGACAGCCCTGATGTACGGGAACCAGGTGGTCCCTGTATTAAGCCTATGGGAATAAAAGAATTCAGCAGTCGACGGGTTAAAATGTACTTGTACAGAGCTAATGCCCTTCTGGATGTCAGAAGACAATTAATATATTTACAGATTTTTCTGGTAGATATTCCTTGTGTACTAGAACATCTATATGTACATGTACACATAGATTTATTTCTTGCTTGTCCCCATTGACCAAATGCAAACAATAGGTTTATCCCATGATCTCGTACAAAGATCTTTTGTGAGAATCTAGACTGAAAAATACCCAGCAGTTGTCATTAAAGGTGATGTTTAGTTTTGGTACTCCCTCAAAAAACTTTCATTGGATTTCTTGGAGTTTTCTTGATAAATAGTAAAATACATACATGTACTAGCAATATTACTAAGATGGTGTGAAGATAAGGGATATAAACTCCCAACAAGGGCAGTTTGCACTATACCCTATAACGCGTGCAAAAACCTAGAAGATTGTGTATTCCACACACAGTGACATGCATTCTACACGTATCTCCATGCGAAGCCCCCAAGACTGTTGCATGGGGAGCCATCGGGGTGGAAAGGTCCTACAGCGTAGGGCAGTATTTCACCTCGATCTGGCGTTCCTTACAGATATTTACACTAAAATTTACCAGATATCATTGATGGAATATGGTACCACATGATCTCGTACAAACATCTTTTGATACAAGGAGAACAACATGAGACTATACTGAACATGTTTCTTTGCAATTTCCTTTTTTGCTACCATACCTGTCCATGAGCTTTAACATGTGAAACTGAGTCCAAAGGGTCATGTTAATGCGACTTCCTCTCTGGAAATGATATACAGTGTAAAGAAGGATGCAATAGACTGGTTCTGTAATGTATTCAAATTAATGCACATTTCTTCTCTGAGCACCTAGTGACGAGCTATGCCATTAACCTGTTTTTTTTAATAAATGAGCCTCAATGCTTGGAATCCAGTTTGCATACATTATCTGTTGCTATGTCCGGCAAGCTTTCAGGTTGTCAAGAACAACCTTTGTTTGAAAGGTATGTATAAAATTTGAATACATTACCGAAGCAGTCTATTGTGTACTGCATTTAAAACATTTAAATTAAGGTGTGTATAGTTTCCCACTGAATGACTTCATAGCTACATGTACATGTATACAACAAGTAAAAAACAGACAAAAACACATGACAACATTTTAATGGAAATAATTTGCTTTGTATAAAAATCTAAGAGGAAATGTACATGTAGGCCTACATTGTATTCTTTACATGTAGTTTGAAAAGTAAATGAAAAGTTTATTTTGTCAAAAGTATAGAGTGGGAGTTAGGGTTGCATTTGGGTTAATTTAGGTTAAGTTTAGGTATATGATGTTTGGTCCAGGGTGGAAGTTAGGGATCTGGTTATTGTAGGAAATTGTCGCAAGACCAAGTGTTGCACAACCATCCGATGATCGGATCATAGTTGATATGCCCAAGACCTCACAAATGAATAACTATTATGTTACCTGATATGTCATGTTCTAGAAAGAGTGAGTAGTAACGTTCAAAGTAGTCTCTGTGTTTCCTCTGCAGCCAGGATCTGACATCAGTGGGAGTCCACAGGTACACTGACTTCTTCACTCGGCTAGACTTCTACAGAATACAAGAGAAGAGACAGGTAGAAAAAGACCAAAAAATTAATGAATTTACAGAACTAATGCACACATACTCATCCCAAGGAACGATTAGGGCACCTACACTGCAGAGTACACTTGTAAGTGGACTAGAGCTTTCTTGGTACATGTATACTGGTCTTCACAAACTTGTCTTTCAATCAGAGGTTCAAGAGTTTGAATCCCTGAAACTATGTCCTTTTGACAGCATTTAAATTGTTTTTGTTTTGTTTTGTTTTGTTCTGTTTGTTGTTGGTTGTTGTTGTGTTTATTGTTGTTTTTTTTTTGGGGGGGGGGGGGGGTAGCATGGGCTCTGGACTTTGTTCATACTTCGTTCAAACTATTGACATGTTTTCCTTCTTACGAGCAATATGTAATACCAAAAGACGCAATTATACAGTGAGTATCCGCACAATGTATAATATAGGGAATTCCCCCTCAGAATTTCACTATTTCTGACACTGCACAAACACAATTAGCTGAATATTTGCAGGTCTACTGATCTCTTCAATAGAAAGAAACTGTAAAAATTTGTTTTCAGTAAAGAATTTATTTCTATTTTCAATCACAGCATGATAAGCAAAATCTACGCAAAGTTCTAGCTATTCACTTTTACTGGAAATATACAAATACATGTAAAGGGACTGCATGCGTATGAAATTGAAATATTATGTTCAAGCATCATATACACAACAACTGTTTAATGTGAAAAATACTTGTAAGCAGTACAATAAATTTGGAATTATGAATAGTTTTTATTTCCAAACTAATGATTTGAGGGAATTCGCATGTTTACTTCACACTTCAGCGACTTCAATATCAGTATTTTACTTTGGTGAATAAAATCACACAATTTATAAGACTCTGACAATCATGGGATTTTGAGTCTGACTAGTGAGCCTAGTACTTCTTTGGTTGTAGTACTTAGTCAAAATCTCTTTTACATGCACATGTACATGTACATGTATACAGTCATAGACAGGTCACTTTGAGTAAGTACAGCATTTAAAAAAATCCCATATGGCTGTGCTTTCTCTAGCCAAGGCCAACAAGGTAGGACTCTACACACAATGTCATTCCTTTGACCTCATACTGGATGGGTGAAGTAAAGATAATAATTTATTAAGCCAAACTTCCTTCTGGACAGAATGGATAGAAGTCAATTCAGGAACGGGTGGTATTGACTGTACTTCAAGTGAAAGAATTCAGGCACCAAGTACTTAAGTATCAAATTTATTGTTACTCCATGTATGTATTTAAGGGAAATTTGAAGGTACTACATTGCACATCTACTCATTTCAGGCAAACTACATGTAAGTTAAAGCTCATGTACATGTACATGTACAGTATTGGTTAGCCAAAAGGAAATTGGAAGGAAACGTGTTATGTTGCTCTCCTAAGATGTAAGAGATCATTTGGTATTCCATTTGTTCCGGCAAATTTTAGTGTAAATATCTGTAATTAACGCTCGATCAATGCCATTTCTGCACTAGGACCTTTCCACTCCGTGGGCTCCCCGCACAACAATCTTTGGGCTTCGCATGGAGACAGCATGTGTGTCACTGTGTGTAGCTCATTGGTTTTACCCGTGTGTGTATAGTGTATAGTACATGCTGCCGTTGTTGCGAATTCGCCGTACGTGCTTGTCCCGGCATATGAATCATTTTTTGCCTCTTATTTGTTTAATATTAAACTTTAGGAAGCAAAAGCTTCACAGTGGTTTAGTACCACTTGTATCTTGCTGTTTATCAACAAAAATTGAAGAAATATGACGAACATATAGGGCTTACCAAAACTCTCAATTACCTTTAAAGCACTGTATTGTTTGAACAAATTAACTCAAATGTAAAGCATGTAAAAAAACTAAAAATAACTTTGAACTCACTACAATGTAGACCATAAATAAAGTTCTACATACATGTACATGTACACATGTGACATTATCCCCCAGATTAACAATAAACTAAAAAGAATTATCATCATACATGTATGTATGTCCCTTTATAATTGTGAATGTCCTAATTTAAACATTTAAGTTTTATTTCAACAAGTTTGATTTTGCACTGACACCATATATTTGAATCATCTTACTGTCTTTACTCTCATTCTCTTCTCTCTTCCTCTCTCTCTCTCTAATTAGGTCTCCTCTTCTTACATGTATAATAGCTCTAATTTTTAGATTTAGACTTTCACTAGTCTAGAGTTTTTTGTTTGTTTGTTTTTTTTTTTTGGGGGGGGGTATTCTGGTGTACAATAATCAAGACAATAGTTTATGTAAATATAGTTTTAAAATTGAACTTAAAAATGTACAAGTTACAACCACGTTAATCTACTTTTCTGTTTAACCGCATATATTTTAACAAAAAACAAAACTTAAAAGTTTAAACATGAGGTTGCAAGGCATGATGTAGCGTACACACTCACTGCCATGTCACTCTCCATTGCTCACTCCACTTAAATCATAATGTACATGTATGTACAAGCTTATCTGAAGGGGGTCGGGCTAACTTGGCACTAGGGCGAACTTGGCACTGCGCGGTGACTATGTTTCAAGAGTTGAAGTCCACGCTACGCACCGTACCCTTTTTTAGCCTTAAATTTCATGTTTTGTATAATTTTACTTCTTGAAATCGTCAACATTACTTCTTTGCTAATCATTTTACACATTGTTATCAAATAATTTGAATTTAAGTGTTTTGAAATGTGTAATTAAATGCGAAATTCAACACAAGTGTTTGCTATCTCTGGGCTCACTCAGCCGCGATTTTCCGCCAAGGCCGAGTTCGCCCTAGTGCCGAGTTAGCCCGCATCCATCTGAAGATAACCTTGTAGTAATGCAGAGGTCTACTCCAGACTAGCTTTTACGGGTGAATAGGCTTCAATAGCTTTTGTCATGTTTGTGTATATCAGCCGGCCTTTTTCCAGTCTAGATCATTCATACATGAGAGGAAAATAATTAAATTTTCACTTTCAATTCTGAATCCCCAAATTTGTGGCACAGTAAAGAGTTGAAGAGTATCTGAATCCAGGTAATCTAGGAAATTTAAGAAAATCATATCTTGCTTAGCTAGACTAGCAATTTTGTTGTCTGTTTTTGACTGCTGCTACACTGCCTACAGCCAGGCTACAGACTACAGTGAATGTTGGACACAGTCCCGGCTGCTCACTCAATCACTCAGTCATGACATTCACGACTCACAATTCACATGAACTCACACTCGTCCTCCACCACCATGACCACAGTCGCACAGTTTTTTACGTTGTGGAGTTCCTGTTCCTTGTCCTTGCTTTGCCTTTGCTTGGCTTTTTGGTTGGCTTACCTTATTCAGTCCACCAACAATAATATGACCATGTTCTTTGCTTGTTCTGCTGTCCAGTGATCCATTAGACAGTCCCAGTCTTACTTTAGGATTGATGTCTGACCGGCCTCCATACCGCGGATTACTCATTTTGATGAAAATACACTGCTAAAATTGTGTCCAACAACTTCTAAATTTTAATTTCGCTGACTGATATGGTCTTCCCATTAAGTTCTAATGCAAGTTGCACATTCGTGCGCTGGCTGCATGCATGATATGCGCATATATATCATAAGCACATTTCGTGAGGTTGGGTTATGGGGCGCCATGTGTATACAGACTAAACTTGATCTGCGTTCCGTTTTTTGTGTTTGTGGGGGGGGGGGGGGGGGGGGGTTGTGTTGTGCTTTTTTTTTTGCGTTTGTGTGCGTGTGCGTGTCTGTGTTGGTGTTTGTGTTTGTGTGTTCGTGCGGGTGTGTGGGAGTTTTTGTTTTTGTTTTTTATTTTGGTTTGTTCGTCTTGTTGTTTGATTTGTTTTTTTGTTTTTTGCTTCGCTTTCAGAGAATTCCAAAGTATTGTGCAAGGACTGGACTACGATGACAGTTTTCTTTTCCTCAACTTGATTGTGGCATGTGTTTCTGTTTTTGTCGTTTTCTCTTGTTTTCTTTTGTTTTGTATTGTATTTTTGCTTGCAATATTCGGACATGCGCCGCCCCGACCCACGCACACATACATGTATTATGCGAGGTTACTTTATAGATAACCTCTACCAGACTATATAAAGGGAAATATAGTGAGAAGAAATTCGTTTTAATTAAGGTTCATGGTTGGTTTTTGCACATGTCTTTTTGTGACATAACAAACAAACAAAATAGCCTACACAGGTTGATATGACATAATATCAAACAAAACTACACTAAGAAGTGTTTACATATAAAGGAAAAAAAAAGGGGGGGGGGAGGCCATTTTCAAACAAAATTGGCCAGAATTCTACATATGAGATGATTACATTTTTATGCTCAGCAGCTTCTTTGTTTCTTCAATATTCATATTCCTTTTTAACTGAATTAAATTGTTAAAAAGTGAAAAAGATATAAGTATTTTTAAAAGTTGAAATTTACGTTTTTCATGATTAATGTGTAGCGACTTACTTTTTATATTTCACAAAAATATCCAAAATGGCTACCATTTTGTTTTCATGCAAGTTCAGTTTTCAGATATGTACATGTATAACCGGTTTGAACTTGTTTTCAATCTACCGTAATTTTCCATTACGTCATGTCTAGACAAGCTATGTTTATTCATATTTTTCTTGTCGTTATTTTAATTTTGACCAATCATTAATCCGTTTATATCGCGTCCAATTTTACGCGATCGCGGGCCAATCGTCGATCTCCTTATTTCACCGCGGTCAACCAATCGCCGTTGGATTTCGCTCTCGCCGGTGCGCCTTTTTCATCGCGCGTTTTGCAGCTGGATTTTGGCTTCACTCCCCTTCATTACACGGTCGAGGCAACATCTCCCATCTCGTCTTGGGTCGAGTCAATTCAACAACTCCCACTCGCTAATCACGGTCGAGGCATCATTCTCCCGTCCATCATGTGGTCGAGTCTTCAACTTTCTTCTCACTTCCGATCGAGTCTTCAACTTTCTTCTCACTTCATCTCTGCAAGCTTCTCTGGTTGTGGTTTACCTTCGGCAGTAGTCTCAGTCTACCTTCTAGACTGATCCGTTCCGGTGGCCGTAGCTAGTTATAAGCTCCTCATCATCAGCATGATTTGTTCTTCATCGACGGCGAACGACTCACTGCTTCGCCATGTCCTCATCTGAACTCGATCATGCTTTTCTCCTTCAATTTCGAGCCCCGACTCACTGGCTCTCGAACTCACACTTCATCTCTCGGTCCTTCTTCTGACAACTCGTAGCTAGTTATAAGCTCCTCATCATCAGCATGATTTGTTCTTCATCGACGGCGAACGACTCACTGCTTCGCCATGTCCTCATCTGAACTCGATCATGCTTTTCTTCTTCAATTTCGAGCCCCGACTCACTGGCTCTCGAACTCAGAACATTTCATCTCTCGGTCCATCTTCGAACAACTCACCGTCCCGCGGACCTGCATCTATTTCTCCATCGTGGACCTGCGACTTTTTAGTCCCGAATCAGCGGTCTTCACATCAAGTCTCCGAGCGCCATCTCGTCGAGCCCCTTTGTCTCCGACCTCCGTCGTCGAGCGCCCTTAGCACTTCAACTCAGCACAGTCTACATGAGCTAGCTGACGCCTTCTCGCGTAAGTTACTTTATACAGCCAGCCATTTTTAGACTTGGAACTTTAATCGAACTCTGAACTCCAAATTAACAGCAACAATTTTTCACGGACTTTTAATTCTGTCATGTATCATTCTATTCATTTCTATGCAAAAGTTAAATCTATTGACATGTCAATGCATTTATCGATCTTGTATTTCATTTGTGCAATATTATATTATCATTGTCACTGACACTGCGTTGTCAAGATACAGAGCTAAATTTTTATAATAAAAAGGGAAAAAGGGAATTACTTTTGGTATGGTATTTTTATTTATTGTCGGCGTCAAAATCGTAGCCTAACGTAATTGTTAACTGTACTGTAGTCTTATTCTTCTTAGTTTCATTTTCTCCATTCCTCAAAATAACATCATTTCCCGATTATTTTTTCCTAATAATGTACAGGGTTCTATGGAGGGAATCGCAGAGGGAAAGTGATACGCGCGCGCGCATGGTTGAGAATGCAACACACTTTTTGGTATGGATTAACGTACAGTAGTATCATAATTTCGGTGAAAATTAGGCATATAGCAAAGAAACAGAAGTGCAATAGTTTATTGAAAAGCTCCGATATATACCCCTCGCCCTCTCTCAAAAAAGTGTGATGGCAGTGGCCAATGAAAATAGCAAGTGAGGGGTGGGTGTGGAGATGGGCACCGCACCCCTCCCCTTAGTGTACGTCCCCTCATCCCAAGGGGCAAAATTTTAATGTCCCCCTCCATCTGAAACATCATCGGTCCCTAACTCTCCCCTGACCAGGCCTAAAAATGGAATGTATAAGTCAGTTTTAATTGCACTGTTTCAATTCCAAAATCAAATCTTATCGTTATAGCTTTAATAATTGTCCCTTTTTTTTTTTTTTTGCATATTGCGTTTCGTTATCAGCACTGCCGTGATTACAAAGTTTTGTTATTTCCTCTTTATTTTCCTTTTTTCTTCACATTGTAGTACCTGTAATAAAGCTTAGAATGAATTTTTCATTACAAAAAGGAAAAAAAAAAATCGTAAGTCTCAAGCATGCGAAGATATATTCAACACTACCTAATTCTTTGGCATCAAAAATGATTTTAGGAGAAGGGAAATACAAGAAATATCGTTTCTGCAACGGGCACAGTAAAAAAAAAAAGAAAAAAAAAATGGGATTGGATTTTTCCCCGTTCGAAACCAATTAAAGGGAAATCCAACCTTAATAGCAAGTTGCTCTGAAAGAAAAAGGAAAAATCAGAGAAGCAGATTGGTGAAAGTTTGAATGAAATCGGACAAGCAATAAGAAAGTTATGAATTTTTGAAAGTTGTAATCACTATGCATATGGGAATTTCAAATTGGCCGAATAGGCATGCAATGTCACTGTGATGTAGCTGCGGACAACTCCCCCATTCGCTCTAACACAAAAAATGACTAAAATATCACTTTTTTCCAAAATGCATTACTCAGTAGGATCTTTTCGTTCATGAGGACCTATAACAATATCTCCAATATATTTTGAGTACTGCCCTGAGGGTAAAAGCGCCTCGAAGAAAACCGCAAATTAATGATATTTTTGTGTACGACAAATGGGAGAGTTGTCCACAAAAATGTCACAAGTGACTCACCAAATTGCCAATTTGAGATTCGCATAGATGTAGTGATCTCATTTTTCAAACATCCATAACTTTCTTAGTTCTTGTCCGATTTCTTTCAATCTTTCACCATCCTGTTTTTCTTATTTTTCTGCTTTCACACAAATCATCTTATTACCAAGGTTGGATTGCCCTTTAAAGGGAAAGTCCACCCTGATTACAAGTTGTCTTTAAAGGAAGTAGAAAAATTAAAGAAACAGATCAGTGAAGGTTTGAGCAACATACGATAAGAAAATAAGAAAGTTATGATATTTTAAAGTTGTAATCAATCAAACACAATATGGCAACTCCATGGCATATCATGGGAGCTTCTCCCCCATTTGCCCTGTACCCCCAAATCATCAATTTCTATTTTCTCAAAGAAAATATTCAAACGTACATGCACCTTAATCATTTGTCATAATGTTTTTACACAAAACCTGTATGAAACAAATCTATTCTTTCATCAGAAACTGAGAAAATGACCGTCTTTCATGATTTTTTTTTTGTATTGAGCAAATGGGAGAGGAGCTCGCAAGATACGTCGCGGAGTTGCCAATTTGGATATGACTGATGACAACTTCAAAAATTCACAACTTTCTTATTTCTTATCCGACTTTGCTCAAACTATCACTACTCTGTTTCTCTAATTTTTCTGCTTCATTTGAAACCAACTTGTATTAAAATTAATTAAATTCCAGGGTGGACTTACCCTTTAAGTTTGTCAACGGCTATTATTTGCTTCTTTTTCTTTCTACCTCCCGCCCCCCTTTACGCATTTGAGGCCTGCTCCCCACCCCCACCCCACATTTCAGTATATGCGTATATAGCCTTATACAAAAATGCCATGGTGATCAGTTCTCTATCTTTTCTATCAAACTCATAAACTTTGAAGGGATTATAAGTTTTTTCCCTCAGTTTCGTTCCGTTTATATCTTGTCATCATGACCATCACCAATATAACCCCTTTGAAAAAAAAAAAAAAAAAAACTTTATTGAAGAGGCATACTTGTAAAACAGAAAGAAATAGTAAAAGTCTAATAAAAAAAACTTGAAGAAAATACCGTTACATCCCGATTTGGGGATCGGGGCACATTATAATAGGCCTTTGAAAAAGGCCTTATTAGAGGCAGTCTTTCTTTCCTCTTCTCTGAGATCTACTTTTTGTTTTAGAATCATTGTTTTGTTTTGTGCTTATTTTGTCTCCATCCCCCCCCCCCCCCCCCCCCCCGATGACACAGACAAAATTGTGAAATGACTCTCTACGACGATAAAGAGTAGAGTCTACAAAAGGGAAATCTACAATACGATAGGAACATGTCTCGAACCGGCCCTTTGCCTATAACTTCATTGGGGGAAAAAAGAACTTACACTATGATAAAGAAGAAAGACAGAAAGAAAGAAACTGGAAGGAAGAAAGATAAACAAAGAAAAAGAAAGAAAGAAAGAAAGAAAGAAACGGGAAGGAAGAAAGATAGAAACGGGGAAGAAATTAAAGAAACGGAAGGAAATTAAGAAAGACAAAGAAAAAGAAAGAAAGAGAGAAAGAAAGAAAGAAAGAAAGAAAGAAAGAAAGAAAGAAAGACTTTTGACTTTTAAATGAAAACTTTATTTACAAATTAATTACAAAAGTCAAATATACAATAAAAGAATAGTTTGACATGAATATTCCGAAGGAAACAAAATTCGCAATTTTAAAGAGAAAGTTAAACAAGAAACAGAAATATCAACCAAATGCTAAATTAGCCATGTAATACATCCCTCGCTAATGACAAAAAGTAGATCATTGATACACCACTTCCGTAAGAAAGCATCAACATTGGAACATAATTTGTAATATGAAAATTCATACAGAATTCTGTTTTTTAACCGATGTTGCCAAACAATAAGGGGATCAGCGAACATAGAGGTACGATACAAAGAATAAATAACACTTTTGAGGCTGATAATAAGAAAATTTGCTAAACGAATTACTTTCTTGTCACGTCCTCTGGCATGTGGAATAAGCGTCCAATATATGTCAAAATTCAGTTCAACGGAGGGGAGGAGATTGTCCAGTAGATCATATAGCAGACTGAGAGAGGGTTGAATTCCTTGGCACTCAATAAACAAATGTTGAATGGTTCCAAGTTTCCCGCACCATCCACAAAACGACGAAATGTCTGGGTTAAGATGATGAAGTACAGTAAGCGGTGGTAGGATGTTGTGAAGGAGTCTGTATTGTATGTCAGCCTCTTTTTTCGGAGTTGGCAATTGATAGATGAGCAACCAGTTGATTTTTGTAGATGGGTCGAGATAACCAATATCATGCCAATGTGAGCTGGATGAAGACGTTACATTGTTAAGTTCTTTCTTGAAAATCCTATAGACAGCTTTAGAGGAAGCATTGAGTCCATTTTCGGAAGAGGACAAAGCAAAATTAATAGAAGTACTCGGAACCAACGGTAGAGTTTGAAGATCAGCAGACTCTTGTAAGTGACAACCTCTGTCATTAAAAAACCTGGGGAAAATCTGAGAAAGTGTAATGCGTAAGAGGCGGGTTTCGTGTTCAATGAGACGTAAAGACGGCGGTCGCAGTCCTCGAAAGTCCTCTCGGAGACAACTAGGCTCAATCCATAGGCCAGAAGAGGGGTTTATCAGGTGACGAACAAGTTTCACTCCGCATGCCATCAGACGCGCAGGGAAGAAATTATCAATATCAGTTGCATCAATGATACGAATACTATTCAAGGGCATGTTGATTACATGGCTAAAAGAAAGGGATTGTGTTATAATTCGAGCTCCAGATATCATCCAAGCTCGCAAAACTTCACTATAAAAAACCGGAAGACTTGTATAAAATTTAGGATCAATCCTGGTAAAAAATAACTGATAGTCAAAACCTAGTTTACAATATTGTCGAAGAAAATATGCCATGAAATCATTTGCTGGATGAGAGTTAAGATTTAGGAAACGTTGAAGAATTGAAAATCTATAAGAAAGAACGCGTGCTTGGAGACAAGCTAAACCGAGCCCTCCCTCGTCAGGTTGTTCATACAAAACTTCTTTCCTTAACCAATGTCGCTTATTAGACCAGACAAAATTCACAAGTAGATCCTGGAGTTCATTCAAGATATTTTCAGGAAAAGAAAGAACTGCAAGAAAATGAAATATTTTGGAAGCAGCAAGCTGGTTCGCAATTAATACTTTGCCTTTAAATGACAAAGAGTTAGATAAACGAGACCAAGAAAGGAAAGTTTTGTTAAGTCTTTCTTTACACTTAACCCAGTTTTGTTTTAGATAATTAACTGTATTACCCAAATGAACTCCGAGGAAAGGAAGACCTTCACTGTTCCAGGAAAAATTAAGGGGTGCATCACTTCGCCCTATCCAACGGCCGACCCAAAGACCTTGCGATTTTTTTGTGTTTAAACATGCAGCAGAGGCTAGGCTAAAAGTAGTGTAAGTTTGTTCCACTAAAGCAAAACCAGTATCAGCTGTGATAAAAATTGATACATCATCCGCATATGCAGATACTACACATGATTTGTCAATACCAGGGATATTTAAGGCATATTTTGACACTTTCTCCCTTAATGAATTCAAAAGAGGCTCAATGGCTATAGTATATAATAATCCTGATAGAGGGCATCCCTGACGTATTCCTTTCTCAAAGGAGAAGGGAGCAGTCAGAGCTCCACACACTTTAATAAGGCTCTCAGCCCCTTCATACAAAATCTGTATATAAGATATAAATTGACTACCAAAACCCATGAGTTTCATAACATTAAATAAATAATCATGATCGACATTATCAAATGCCTTTTTCTGATCTAAATTCAATACAGCCAAAGGAATATTTTCAGCATTAGCATAAAAAATAATATCTCGAATGAGATTGATATTGTCATAAATAGAACGACCAGGAACACAGTAGCTTTGGTCTCTTCCAATTACATGACCAATGCAATGTTTTAGCCTGCTGGCAAGCAGCTTAGCAAAAATCTTATAATCCGTATTGAGGAGGGAGACGGGACGCCAATTCGAAATATCAGCGAGATCTCCTTTTTTTGGAAGCAAGGTAATGATCGCTCTTCTAAAAGAATGAGGCAAAATTCCAGTTTCAAGAGAAGAGGTAAGGACTTCGTGAAAATCATTTTTGAGAAAAGGCCAAAAGACTTGATAAAATTCTGAAGTAAGTCCATCGAAACCAGGAGATATATTTCTGCCAAGCTGCTTGACAGCATTATCAAGTTCTTCTATAGTTATGGAATTCTCAAGGTCCTCTGATAAGGACGGATCAAGTGTTTTAATGTTTACAGATAAGCTATTGATGGCGCTCTTATCAGTTGGATCTTGAGAATAAAGAGATTCATAGAAATCCCGAACATGTTTTTTGATCTCAGATGGGTCCTCTGAAATACGCCCCGATAAAAGGCGAATGCGGGATATACTTTTTGATAAGGAATTTGTTTTTTCCAAATTAAAGAAAAAGTTGGAACATGAGTCTGTTTCATTTGTGTATTTAAAACGAGATCTGACAAGAGCACCACGTGCTTCATTTTTCAATAACGAGTTTAATGCATTTCTTTGCTCTTCAAGAGCCTGTTTATTTTGTGAACTAAATTCTATTGCATCCTGAAGTTTATCAATCTCTTTATTTATTTCAATAAGAGCTTTCCTCTTGTTTTGTACTAATTTTGTACTATACATCTGGGTTATTGATTTTATATGAACTTTACCAAAATCCCACCAAGATGCAAGGTCGGGGAAATCATTTTTCTCCTTCTGCCAATCTGACCAAAAAAGCCGAATAATTTCTATGTAATTTTCATCTTCAAGAAGAGAGTTATTAAAAAGCCAATAAGCACTCTTTCCCTTAACACGTACTGGAAATTTCAAAGTTAATAAAACAGCAGAGTGGTCAGATAGGGAACAAGGAATAATTTCACACGACTGAATGGAAGAAACAAGGTAGGATGGTACATAAAATCGATCTAATCTAGACTTTGAAAAGCCCTGTGCACTGGCAGGATTGTACCGTTGCCAGGTAAACTTCTTTTCATTGGGGTTCAAACGTCGCCAGGCATCGCAAAGAAATAATTTATTCAGAAAATTTTGCAGGGCCTTGACAACTTTTGGTCTACGTTCTGTGAGCATGCACAGACGATCAATGGCAGGATTTTCCGTGCAATTAAAATCACCCGCAATAACAATAGTGCCTTCGCAACAGGTGGAAATATGGTAATTAAGGGCTGTAATAGCTTTAATTGCAATTTCATCAGATTGAGGAATGAGTGTATTGTATACATGGTAAATACAGTTATTATGACAGAGCTTGTTATACAAAATGTAGCCATCAAAAACAATAAAAGTAGACAAAACATCAACTTTAGAATTATTCACCAGAGTTGTCACTCCTGACCCTCGAGTAATGCCAGGCGAACAAAAGGGCTTATGGGACCAAGTGTTCCAGCAAGAATTGCTGTCTTTTAGGTGATAAGTTTCTTGCAAAAAAATTACGTGTGGATTAAAGGCTATCTGCTCAACGTAAACTTTGAATGAAACGTTCTGAGTTTGGGAAGAGCAGCCTCCGGTGTTAAGGGTCAACAGTGACAATGTCATTGCGAAATTAAGGTATACAATACATATAAAAGTAGACATAAAGAAAAGTGGGGGGGGGGGGGGGGAGAACAACTAGTTCTCCAAAGTGCTGATCAATTTGTATATCCTCTGCTGCATGTTTCGTTTAACAAGGGGCTATTTTTCAGGGGTTTTAGTTGTTTTACCAGCCCTTTGATATTTGATGTATATTTCCGAGCGATCTGGGCAGGCTTTTTTCGGCCTTTTACGTTCGATAGAAATTTTATTATTTCACCCTGGGAAAGGGGTCCTTGAGTCAAAGGGAGAACATCTTCCTTCGAGATGTCCTCATCCGACTGAGCATCTTCCCAAGTCATGGAGTCAGTGTCAGTAGATGGGTCCCCTACCGAGGAAGTTGGGGTGGAAGGGATTTCAGGGGGTTGGGAGTCAAGAGCTTGTGTTAATGTAGGAGATTCTACGGTTTGGGAGGGAGGAGCCGTCCTGGGCACTTTCCGAAGAGGGGAAGGGGCCTTTAGGGTGGTGAGATTAGAATTGTTTGTAACAGGGGTGGGGGTTAACTGTTTACGTTTTGCAACGACATCGGAGAAAGATCGAACAGGCACTGGAGGAGTTTTCCACACGGGTGAAGGACACACAGAAGATTTGGGGGGAGGGGATTTGCAAGAGATATCTGAGAGGGTAGTAGTGGGTGTATCTGAAATCGAACTAGTGTTTGCACTGCTAGGCGGCTGAGCAGGAGATGCCTGAGGCATGTTGGATGAGAGTGATTGAGGCTTACTAGGTGCAGGGCAAGAGGGAGTAGATTGTGTTGTCTCTCTTTCAGAAGAGGAAGGGGGTGCACGAGGTGGTAATCCAGAGAGGTTGGAAGGTGCATGTGGGAGCGGTATAGTACCTGTCGCCATGGGAGGAGGTGAAAGTGGGGTGGATGCCGAAACAGTAGCGCGAGGTGGGGAGGACCCATGCTGGCGCGCACCCGAAATACCATCCGAACCTGGGGCGTTTGGCATGGGCTGCTTGGCATTTTCACCAGTTTGGGGCTTCTTGCAAGAACGGGAAATATGCCCGAATTCACCACAGTTAAAACACCTGACTGATTCTGTAGAAAGAAATACACGGTAGTTGATACCAGAGAAGGTGAAGTTTATGTGGTCTGGAATTGTCACATTGGGATTCATTAACACTTGTACATGCCTACGAAAACTCATAATATGGTTGAGACGTTTGTCTTTAAACCCCAAAGGGATCGGTTTACAGTCAGAAACAACTTTACAAAAGGGAGATAGATTTTCAATCAAAACAGAGTTCGGTAATTCTGGGTATACATTAGACAGAATAATACGAGTGGTGGGTCGGACAAGGGGGGTCAATTCTAGGAGGGTCCCCTGAAACTCAAGGCCATGCTGGACGGCATTAATAACTGCTTCTTTGGAGCTCAAATAAACAGCTATGCGGCCGTTGGAGATGCGAGAGGCAGAGATTACGTCATTAGCGGGAACAGTGGTCGTGAATGCATTGATGTATGATTGTATTGTTACATTTTCAATAGTTTGAAACGTTACACCATTATGACGGGTTACATTTTTGAAATGCCCAATTACATTAGTCGACGAAGGGCCAGCTGCACTAGTAGTACGCTGGCCCTGTACATTACGCTGGCTTGCTTGACTGGCCATACGGGCCACCCAAGGTAAAACCTACGATAAAATAACAGAAAAGTGTTCAAAAAAAAACACTAAAACTAGTAAACCTGACGAAGAAGGACCGAGTCTAGAGTATTCTATGATATAACACAATTATACTGGTATAAAAACCAAGAACCAAAAGGTCTTCTAAATTAGTAAAAACAAGAATCTAAACGGAGCTCGAAAAAACACAATCTACCTTTCGAAAGAAAGAAAGAAAGAAAGAAAGAAAGAAAGAAAGAAAGAAAGAAAGAAAAAGAAAGAAAAAGAGAAAAAGAATTTTTTTCATGCATGCAGGAAAAAAAATTGCAACGGTGCATGTATGTCTCCCTCTCTCGCCTGGATTGCGCAACATAACAAAAAATCTCGTCACATATCATCATAAATGACAACAAAGCAGGAGTGGAAAAATGGCTGAAAGGTACTGACATTTTCTATGTTTCTGCATATTATGAATGCGTGAAGTGTTTATGAGTTGGTGGTGTGTGTTTTGAAGTAAATGTTTCCATATTTTTAATTGATTAAAATTTTTCTCCTGTTTCCGTTCTTCACAGCAAAGCCAAGAACGAGGAAGGCGAAGGCGAGGGGAATTGGTGGGGTGGATGGTTGAAAACCGTGCAGGAAAAGGTAACGTTATCATGAACCGCTCAACATGATTAACAATATACTATTAATACATGGTTGGGAGTGCGTTAGTGCGATCTGGCAACACAAAGGTTTTTATCGTGGTGTACTAACGCACGAGGCGTAGCGGAGTATGTTAGACACCACAATAAAAACCTGCGTGTTGCTGGATCGCACTAATGCACGAACTCACAACCATGTATTAATAGTTTTATAAAACGGGTCTACAATCTTAGTGTTTTCTTACAATCTTAGTGTTTGATCCGGATTAGCCGTGCGTTAGTCCCCTAGCCGTGCGTTAGTACTTTTTTTTTGCACGGTCACGTGGTGTTATTTGACCAATCAGGATGGCTACATTCTTGAACCCGTTTTATAATACTCAGTAGCGTTAATTGGGGGTTAGTTACAGATTTTACATTATTGTCATTGATGAAGGGCACTAAAACCTGTGTGAAAAGTTCAATTGTGTGAAAAAAAATATGTTAGTGAATAGTGAAGCATGTTGCTGGATTGACCACTTACATGTACAACTACAACTATCTGGCGCTAATGCACTTTCGTATCCATGCGAAGTGGGTACCCTATCCCTACCCCTACCCCTAACCCTAGGCTAGGGTTAGGGGTAGCTAGGGTTAGGGGTAGGGGTAGGGTATGGATACGAAAGTGCATTAGCGCCCAACTATCTGAAGATAACCTTGTACTCCAGACTAGCTTTATGGGTGAATAGGCTTCAATAGCTTTTGTGTGTATCAGCGGGCCTTTTTCCAGTCTAGACAATTCATACATGAGAGGAAAATAATTATTTAAAATTTCATTTTCAATTCTGAATCCCCAAATTTGTGGCACAGTGA
The DNA here is from genome assembly GCA_025618425.1 of Heliocidaris tuberculata. Taxonomy (NCBI): domain Eukaryota; kingdom Metazoa; phylum Echinodermata; class Echinoidea; order Camarodonta; family Echinometridae; genus Heliocidaris; species Heliocidaris tuberculata. The sequence goes on from CM046841.1 coordinate 19,167,796, forward strand.
GAGTTGAAGAGTCCCAGAATCAGGTAATGAACAAATTTAAGAAAATTGAATCTTGCTTAGGGCAATTTTGTTGTCTGTTTTTGACTGCTGCAACAGTGAATGTTGGACACAGTCCCACATAGGCAAGGGCCCATGAGTAAGATAGATCTACCATACCTACATGTAACTCCAAGGAGCGCTGCCGAACTCCAAGTTCGGTTCAGCATGTACACGTTCCTGTTTTCTTTTACATTGTTTTTCCTTCCTATTCGTGTTGACCTAAAGTATAGAACGCAGGATAAAGTTCTTTGAGCTTGATTTTATACTTTCTATCTGTATACAAATTATTTTTTTCAGGTAATTGGTACACTTTAAAGAGGAATACATTTAACTCTTTCGAGACAATTGACCACATTTTGTGGTTTGGCTCAATAACTTTTGATTCAGAGCCCTAAAAAATATACCAGTTACAGGAGTACAAAGAGCAAAAAATTCTGCACACACTGTGTCCATTTTTGTTGCATGGTCATATTGCGTTCGATGACAGGTATTTAAAAAAAGGAGAATAAGCTTTCAAATCCTTAAATTGGCAACACATTGAGAGGTTCAAAATCCTTGTTTTTTATCCAAATTGGCAAATTTTAAAACTTTTCAACAAAATTCCTAACCATGTATATTGTTTTCAAAGACATTGCAACCAATTAGAAGCATGTAGCACCAAAGAAAAATATTATTGTTGCCAATTGGAAGACCAAAATGTGATCAATTTAGCCCTGAAATATTTCCTGTCCTGAAAGGTTTAAGACAGTTTTAAGACTACATGTAATTTAGATCTATATCTCAAGAAATTCTTCAAATTGACCAATTGAGGCAGGGGAATTTCAGAATGACATCTCAGTTACTGGCATTACAACTGCACATTCAATTTCTGCATTTTTCGAGTTATGAATCTAACAGCATCATACATGTAAACCCTCAAATGCCAAAACATCTCTAAATCTCTTCCGTTTACATTGGTGGCATCAGACATCGATATCAAAGAATAAGGTAGTTCATAATCAGCCAGGTGTATGCATTGATCATCATTAGCTGAAACTCCATATGCTTGAAACTTTTGTGATTATTCATTACAGTATGTCAGGAGATTTTAGATTACTTTCATTTAAAAAAAACAACAACAACTCATGCTAGAATGAAATTGTTGCTTACCCTGAGATGCACAAAATCAGTATTTAAAGATAAAGTTGAGTTCTGGTCATGTGATTACATTGTGAAAGAAATCATCAAAATGATTTGAAATCAACCCAAACTTGCTCAAAAGCACATGCACCGCACACAGAAATGGGTACATGGGACCGCACCCAGATGTGACATGAATGTTTGGCCCGAACACTTCAGGTTTTTTTCGTCATATTTCTAGTATAAGAGCATTTGAAGAGAAATCCTATTCAGGGGACATTTCTACCATGATATTCTTCCAAACTGACATAAATTTGATAAAATGAAAGAGAAAGCTCACAAATTATTTTCCACCTTTCCCAGAACTCAGCCTTCCCTTTAAAGGCATCTTATGGTTTGCCACTTTGCTGAGATGCAGAAGGGATCATGTAACACAGTGTTAACAACCTTCTGCTTCTTAGCAGATGATATTGCATTTTGTTAGAACAACACTTTACCCTTGTTTTTATCCCATAGTCTGGCAATGCCTGGGATCAGATGAGGAAGGATCTTGGTGAATTTGGGACCACCATCCAGAGGGACACGGCCCAGGCTGCTGCTTCTACTGCTACCCTCATCAGGGATCAACTCAAGGTGGGTTTCTTTACATCACTTGGGCCTGTCCTGAGGTGCGACTTGCGACTGATAAGAATTGATCAATTACAAATCCTCCGATCAATTGCAAGTCCCTTCAACTGTACAAGCAGTTGAATTGTGGAGGTGTGGTCTAGGGGATACATGTAAGAAACCGTAATCGAAATCTCAAGGTATGGGCTTTGAGGGCCTACATGTAGCATCCTTTGGCAAGATGCACTCTACGTCTGTCACACCCGGCTGACATGTAGGTGTAGCACGTGCGTACTTGGTCTGATTATTCCTTAAAACGCACTTTGTACTGTTAATGGTTTCAGGAATTAGAGCCAGGGTAATAACGTTCCAAAGCTCATGAATTTGAAAGACATAGGACTGTTATACATGTGTCATGATGTACATGTAGGAATATGTAATTTTATGATCTTTATTATCACATATATGTAGGCATACATAGTCATGATTGATATCTCAATTTGGATCCATTCCAACTCCTAAGAGTAGGGGCGAAGATGTTACATGTACATTTACTTTAATCCAACATGAATATTCATTGATCAGCTTGGCGGTCCACTCTTGATTTCTTTCAGTGTTTTGCATGGTAGTTGGTAGGTACTCCATGAAACATCATCTTAAATCACAAAATTTCATTCATCAGTGCCTATTTTTTTTCTCCAGTTTCTGTGTAACCAGGTGTAGAAAGAGATGACTGAAGATACTGTTGCAACTTCCTCTCAGAATTTATTCCTTTCGTTGTCCGTTTGGAGATGAAGTATTTCTTTCTTGCGATAGGGCATACTTTTTTTTCCCCCATTGCAAGAAATTTTGTCCAGTTTTGTATACCGTGTAGTTTAAAGAGAGGGACATTTTTAATGTGCAAGCTATGTACATATATATGTAGACGTTTGACAGTTGCATAAAACTTGTTATCCATAAGAAGTTACAATAATTGTTATAAGCTACTGAAATCCTTGAATCTGATAGGCTGAGAGCAAATTTGTCATAGAAATGTGGCATAATTTGTTATTGATAACAGGTTTTATGAAACAGGGCCTAGATAAGCGATTGGCTTTATTTCATCAAAGATACAACACTGGGTCTTGGGTTTCGATTGGGTTTTGGTTAGGATCAGGGTTCAAGAGCAATCCAACCTTGGTAATGAGATGATTTGTGTGAAAGCAGAAAAATAAGGAAAACAGGATGGTGAAAATTTGAGAGAAATCGGACAAGGAATAAGAAAGTTATGGATGTATGAAAATGAGATCACTAAATCTATGTGAATCTCAAATTGGCAATTTGGTGAGTCGTATACATATTGGCGGTCAACTCTCCTGTTTCTCGTACACTAAAATATTTGTGGTTTTCTCCAAAGCGCTTTTTCCCACTGGGCAGTATTCAAAATATATTGTTAAAGTGATTGATTAACTTTGTGAAAAATTGTAAAATCAGCTCAAATGCCAGTGAATTGTGTGCAGTCCTCTAACTACATATATATAATTAAGGATATGTGAAAGTATGAGAGAAAATGGAACCCGTTTACTATCCTAAAAAAGAGAAAATCGCGATCAATCGCTAGCGCATGTCGCTCGGCTTCTTCGCTGCGCTGCAGTCACAAAAACCAAGCACCAGCGCTTGACGATTTCAGAGCAGGTTTCCAGCCCGTACGGTATTCTGTGATAGAGCGAGGTATGCCAACCGTAAGAGTTCTTTAGGGTTCGGTGGTACTCTATCCCGACATCAATGTTCAATCGTAAATATCTTGATATATAAATGACCGATCAGCTTATAAAACTCAGGCGATTCCTGTCTAAGCTAAAGGTTTGCAATTATGATTACAGCATTAGCTGGAACAGTGATTTTTTTTTTCAATCCTGGGCAAAGTTAATCAATGCCTTTAAAGGTCCTCATTAAAAAAAAATCCTACTGAGCAATTCATTTTTTAAAAAATTACATTTTAGTCATTTTGTGTTTTGGAGCATATGGGGGAGTTCTCCACCATTACATCACAGTGACATTACCAATTCGGCGAATTACAACTTTCCAAAAATTTCTTATTGCTTGTCGGATTTCGTTCAAACTTTCACCCATCTGCTGTTCTGATTTGTTTTAGAACAACTTGCCACTAAGGTTAGATTCCCTTTCAGTTTATGACTAGGTGTAGTCTTGTGTCAAAGAAGGAAGTTAGGAATTTGATTAGTGTTCAAAATTTTGACTGCGGAGCAAATGCTGCTGGAGCAGTTGTGAATTTTTTCCCGGAGCAGTTGTGAACTTTTGCCCAGAGCAGTTTTGAACTTTTTCCCGTCCTACATGCATTTAAAATATAAAATATGAAATATGCTACAATGATATCTTTCCACTTGCATTTACATCAAAATAATGGAAAATTGACATGTATATTATATATATTTTGACTTCCCCCGAACTAAACCTTCTATTTATACTTCCTCACTCACATACATGAACTCCAGGTACAAGAAGGAGAGGATGCAGAGAATGAGGATGTGACTACGACAGCCCGCATGAAGGTTGGTTTCTCCAAGCTCTTGACCGGTCTCTCCAAGAGTCTCGCCCCTGCAGAGGGAGGGGCTTCATCAAAGGACGATGACGTACCCATTGCTCGGAAGGATCCTCACATCTTTGATAAGGCTAGGGTAAGTACAAGCAGGCTCCTCGGCAGGAATTCATTTACCCTTGGTCCAAGTTGAGTGAAATATGGCCTTACGGTATCCCAAGGTTTTGGTGTGGTAGGACCAAAGCAATTTTGCAGGGTTAGAAGTATGCATTTGATGTTTGATGGGGTAATCCCTTTGGCAGCTCACACAGGAAGTTATATTGGGATGGTAGATGATGCGAGTAGTCACAAGGAGTGTCATGAAGTGCAGAACCCTGCCCCGATATCTCTCTAGATTTCTGTGATATACAGTGCAAGTCAGAAAAAACACTTTTTATGTTTTAAATTGCCTGTTGTTTGTAAGAACGAATTGTAAATGTGGATATGTTTGACATTGACCTGAGAGTATTTTCCCCACTTCTTTTCATGTCATGTTCATTGGATGATATTGCATGGCTGTCTGCACAGAGGTCAATTCAGGTAAACAGAGCAATACCTCTTGTGCGAATTGATAACATGAGTATGCCAAGATGAAACAACAAAGAGTGTTTAATCTATTTAAAGTTGTTTATGAAACATGTTCAGCTCAAAGTTTTCAGGTTTTCAGTTGGTGTATTTCTATGTGGTGCAAACTGCTGGATATTGGGTACTGATCAAACAACCAGAACAAGACCAAGCTGTGTGTGCATGATCCACTGTTATCGGACTGGTTCATCCTCTTTATTTTCAGGACCATGTCACAAATGTTAAGTACAGCGAAAACTCAACATGACGAGGTCGGCTATAATGAGGGAATGGTTAAAATGAGGATATTGTTGCTGTCCCAAATTTACTTGCATGTAATTTCTGTTGCGGCACAAACTTTATAGCGAGGTTAGCTATGAGGAGGAAAAACCTTCGGTCCCGACGGCCTCGTTATATCAAGTTTCCCTTGTACCTTTTATAGAACTTCTACATGTATGAATATTATTGATTTGTGTTGTTATTGTGTGTTTATGTTTCAGGCACGCTTACATGCCATGCAGACAGACCCTACCACCTACTGCAGTGATCCTGACGGTGTCCCAGAGTTCAAAGAGTGGATGGAGTCCTTTAATGTGGAGGACTTCAAGGGGGAGATATCAGAACTGTTAGTTGTGAACACTGATGTGAGAGCACTCTACACCAAACTGGTAAGGAATGAAACACAGGCTGATACATCAGTGTTTCATTATTAGTGCCTAGTGTAGAGTACTCTACACCAAACTTTACAGGACTTTCAAGGGTGGTACATTGGGTGTTACATTGGCACCTAGTGTAGAGCACTCTACACCAAACTGGTAAGAACTGAAAAGCAGGCTGATACATTGGTGTTCCATTATCGCCTAATGTAGAGTACTCTACACCAAACTGTACAGGACTTTCAAGAGTTGATCATTGGGTGTTACATGGGCACCTAGTGTAGAGTACTCTACACCAAGCTGGTAAAGACTTTTTAGGGCGTTATATTTGTAGGTGTTACATTGGCACCTAGTGTAGAATACTCTACACCAAAAATGGTAAAGTCAGTATCACAGATGTAACATTGGATGATACTTTAACTCCTTGTGTAGAGTATTCTATAGCGAAATGGTAAGGACTATAACACCAATTATAAAACAGGTTCAAGAATGTAGCCTTCCTGATTGGTCAAATAACACCACGTGACCGTGCAAAAAAAAAGTACTAACGCATGGCAAGGGGACTAACGCACGGCTAATCCGGATCAAACCGGATCTGTAAACATGCAAACATGTAGCGCAGAGGGTACGACTCGATTTGGCTATATGTTTTTACACGCTAGGATTGTAGATTGTAGATTGTAGATTGTAGATTGTAGATTGTAGATTGTAGATTGTAGATTGTAGATTGTAGATTGTAGATTGTAGATTGTAGACCCGTTTTATAAAACTATTAATACGTGGTTGTGAGTTTGGCGTTAGTGTGATCCGGCAACACGCAGGTTTTTATCGTGGTGTCTAACACACTCGGCTACGCCTCGTGCGTTAGTACACCACGATAAAAACCTTTGTGTTGCCGGATCGCACTAACGCACTCCCAACCATGTATTCAGCCTAGGAAATAATTTTTTTTTTTTAGGGGCTACTTTTTTTTTTGCCTTGGGGCTACTTTTGAATTTTGTGGAGCTATTTCCTTTATTATTGGGGCTACCATTTTAATGGAAAGTGCAGATTGGTTATCAGTTTGGGTTTTTCTTTGTGATATTGCGATTGCTGTTACATTGGTACTAATCGTACCTCATGCACAGGTTACTTTCATTACGTCATACTGCCCAATTTAATTTTAAAATAGACCTATAGATTTTTAACATTTTAACTTCACCCCCCCCCCCCCCCCCCCCCATCAGATTTTTTTTTTTCTTTTCTTTAATTTGAAGGAATAAATCAACAATAGGTCAATTCAACAATACGTCAATTTCACCCGAATTTGCTGTCATTTAGGCGTATTTCTGGCGGAGATGTTTATTTTACGTGATAAGGCGGGCTCGGTGTGTGTTTTTTTTCTCTCGCACATAATCCTTACTATAATTTGGCTAAGCTCAGATCTTGTGTGTCTGTCCGTCTGTCCTTCCGTTTGTTTGACGGCGCTTTTCTCTGTGATTTTGCACTCAATCGAGCTGGGTTTTTTTGTAAACGTGGTTATATTGTTCCCAGATTGTCATGAAAGGGGTTGTTTGTGGTATTTTGGTCGCATTATTCAAAAGTTTTTTACAATTCGTAACTTTCTTTGGCAGGCCCCGAGTAAAGCTTCGAAGTTCCCAGTCCTTTCGACCTTTTTCGGGTCAGCGAAATTACATAGGCATACATTTCACGTACGGTACGCTTAAGGCTATGCTGATGAATGAACCGTCGCATCGCGCGTAGATCTACACTGCACTCGGCCTTCATTCAGTGTGTTTCCGTCCAGTGAATCCATGGCATGGTTGTACATGTAACGTTAGATCTAATCTGAAAATTGTTCAACAGTCAGAAATTGCCGGCACTAATGCACATCCCGCCTGAATCAAGAACTACAAGTACAACTAGCACCTGAATTTCAGTCACATCGGACATCGGGAACGGCTCTATTTCGGCTTCGATGTCGACGTCGTCGATCTGACTCTCGATCTAGATTCGTCTTCACAGTGTATCTATAACATACAAATTCATAGTGCTTTGTTTTCACATAACATGCCATCTCATATATTCTGATCCTATCTGTACACTGTGTTTTGCCTTCAAATGACACGTTTAAATTTTGTTTGACATGTGCTTTAGAACACTCTGTTGTATATATGTATATATAAATGTTTATTAAGAATATAGACATGAATATAATAGAGTAAAAATGGTTTATCACTTAAACAACCAATACAGTGTATCTATAACAGACGTACAGAGTCCTTTCTTTTTACATTAAATAACATGCCATCTCAAAATCATGATCTTTTCATCTGTATACTGTAGCATATCTTGCCTTTACTGTTTAGCTGACGTGTTTATATTTTCTACATTGTGCTTTACATTTCTATCAGAAAAAAGACATAATCTAACGTATACACATGCCAATATTGTTATTCATTTGAATGAAACTGCATATTGTATTCTAATAAGTGAAGATGCCAATGTAACGTTTAAAAGATGCACAAGTTCCATAAGATATACATTTTCAGTGCATGTTCTAAGATTTTTATCACTTCCTTCAATGCATAACTATAACCTACCAGGGAAAAAAAATATCGGAAACCTAAACATACCAGTGGAGGCCCTTCAAATCTTATCACTTTTCATCACAACAGCTAAACCCTCTCCCCCACCCTCTCTCCTGTATTCTTTATAATTTCTATCTATCCCCCTGCATGTCTATTTCTCTCTCTCTCTCTCTCTCTCTCACTCTCTCTATCATTTTCCCACTGTCTATGAGTCTCTCTCATTTTTCCCACTGGCTGTTTCTCTCTCTCTCTCTCTTTCTCTCTCATTTTCCCCACCACTGTTTCCCACTGTATCCTCCTCTCTCTCTCGCTTCTTTCAACATTACACTATACATGTATATGATTGAGCAACCTTTAATTGAAGAACTACAAACAAATGCAATCTGTTGTACATTGTAGGGTACATGTACTTACACATTTATTTTTGACTTAATACATGTAATGATAACATTTCTATATTACGATAATTGCCTCTTGACTGATTACTAAATACACCGTGTTACAATACATTTTCTTTTCCATTCTATAGTTAGATTTTGATTTCACTCCGTAATGATATTTAAGTTCTTCCCCCAGTTTAACCCATGATGCTAATTAAATTGAACCTCCTATGTTTAAAGAGGAGTCTGCTATGAATCAATTGTTCAAATATATTTAATCAATAAACTACTTGCCTTTCAGTGTGAATGGGTACTTGGGTTGTACATAGGAGAAGACCCCCCCCCCCCCCCATGGTGCCACGGGTAATTTATGCTAGTACTCCTAAATCCGCTTGGACGTACGTACGTACATATACACTGTGAATGCACACAGTTCCGGGCGATTTTTCTTTTCCAATTTGTATTTCGCGGATACCATCTCACTTGATGAGCATCGCTCGCGCGCGCGATAAGTAAAAAGCCCCGTCATAAATACACCGATTTCTTGATTTGTGGAGCGTTTTCGTTGACTCTGTTTCTCACAACCCGATTTAAGCGCCGCGTGCTTTGAAAAAAATGGCACTAATTCCGCATTTTTTAGGCAGGCTTTGGCTAAAGTTACAGATTGATTTTTTGAGGTGACTACGGACTTAATGTGGTAAGGGACAATTTCTCTGTGTGGTGTATCCGGTCGTAGATCTAGTGATAGTCTCATTACACGGATGATGGTAATTTCAGACCTGTCATTGTAACAGTGATATTGCGCTTCGGAAAGGAAATTTTCACAAAAGGTGTCGCGCAAAGACTAAGTGAAATGAAGCTGTCGATGAATTTATACAACCCTTATATAGAATGAGGGTAGTTACTGTTGTATGCGTATAAAAGCGCTATCTTCAGTTTCCCTGTCGATATGCGATATCTGGCTATAATTGTCATTTGGTCTAGCGCTCACGATGCTACACATTCGCGATGTACTAAACTCCGAGTCAACAACGAGATAAAAGGTTGAATTTAGCTGCTTTTTGAGCATAACAGTGATTTTCTTTCGAATCATTGATGGGGGCGACTCATACAAAAACGGTCGCCCCCAAATACAGGTTTTCCAGCATTTATTGGGGCGATTTGGGGGCCGACAAGGGCGAAATCGCCCGTCGCCCCTGTGTATTTCCGACGCTGCATGTATTAATAGTATACTATTCAACATGCAGTACCTTACAGTACATCACTGATATTCTTGGATGGGATTTGCTGTCCATGGGGCAAAAGGGGTTAACTATTCCTTACCCTGCATGGAACTAAGACGTACAAAGACGTGATAAATTGGAAAGAATTTTACCATTCTTGAATTGAAAATTTGTACATATTTGACAAAGTTGGAAGCTACACTGTCTACTTCATACCTGTCACATTCACTTGGTAATGTGTAGGAAGAAAGAATTTTAAGGTATATTCTTACAAGCATAATAAGTGAAACTTTTCACTTTCAGCCACTCATTTGAGGCCTTTTATCCAAGATCAATAGAGGCCTTGACAAAGAAGGTTCTGTTTTAGGGTATTAGGCCCAGCGTAAATGACAAAAGGGGTGTGAAAATAAAGGGGTGTGATGGCAAGATAAGAACAAAGAGCTCCCTGAAGATTAGAAGGATGTGAATGTACATGTACATTGTATGCCTATCTTTAGACCCACTACTTCAATTTTTCACAGCTTACATGAGTTAACCTGATTAATACATCCTGGATAAAAAAATATTACACGTCTTTACTTCTATCCCAGCTTAGTACATGTACTTGGTCATCTGACTCCTTGTTAAATATAAACTGGAGGCGGTGTTGAATCTTAAAATAAGAGCTACCATAAATGTCGAGTGCATCTTCAGTTTGGAAGAAAGGTCAATATTATGAAAGTGGCTTTGATATGGCAATCTAGGGCTTGATTGCATCGACAACTTCAAATCTTGTTGGTCATTAAACCAACAGTTTTTTTCTGTGTGATCTGAATGGTGGCTTTAAAAACATCTCTGTGAAATTTCAGAATAACTAGAAGAAAATTGTTTTTATTGTTTTCACCATCGAGGGTAACTGACCACTAATATTATCTCTTTCCAAACTCGATAGGGACTCTTCTTCATTAATAAAACTTAGCTACCAGTATGATATAAGAAGTTTGTAACGCTGAAATGGTTACATGTTCCACATGAAGTATTTTGCTGTATACATGCACAATGGATTCCACCCATGTTCATTGACTCAGCTTTCTTTTTCCTTTTCCTTATATTTACTCATTTTATAGTCAACATATCAGAGGAAAGAGTGCTCGTTTTTTAAAATATATTTGAATGTTACCTAACTTTAGAGCTGGTTTTAACCCTAAATGCATAGAGTTAGTCCATCAATTTATGGAGTGCTAGTTGTCAACCTTTTCATCCTATACAAATCAATTTATGGCCGCGAAATTTATGACGTATACATTAATTCATTGAGTTGTATTTCTTTTTTCTATACAAGGTACCTGCTGCAGTATCTCACGTTGAGTTCTGGGGGCGGTACTTCTACCGGGTGCAGCAGTTGAGAGAGGATGAGAACCGCAGGAGGGCCCTTAAGGAGAGAGCTGACATGACATCATCACAAAAATTTGAAGAGGAGGATCTAGGATGGGGTGATGAAGGTCTGTTTGTGTGTTTGTTGTGTTTATTCTAAAAAAAAGTTCATCCACCTTGAGGAAGAGTTTTCTGGCAGTGCCATCATCAATCAATAAGCTTTTGTAAGCAGACAAAAACTGAAACCTGTTTTGCTTTGTGAACAATGATTTAAATTTTTGAATTATTTTTTATTTTTGGGTGGGGTTTAGAAAGATATTTCCCGATCAAAATATTAGAGAACATGTACATGTAGAATATAGTAAGCATTAGTTATTTTTCAATTGACTATCAAATTGAGAATGCATCTTAGATATTCTGAAGCCTTACCCCACCCCCCCCAAAAAAAAAAAAAAAAAAAAAAAAATTTGACACAAAGAACCTTACCTGCTCCCCCTCCTCCAAAGAAATTGAAGAACAGAACAAAGAAATATAATTGACTCATGACTACTATATATCTAACAACAACCAAATTAAAGGTGCAATTCTTAAAGATTCTTAACCCAGCTGAGTGCTGGTAATAGTAAAATTATTGATGCACCAATTCTTTATCTAACCACCATCTCACCTTTCCTGCACATCTTTATGGAGACTTTTTGAACTGGCGCACAGATTGCTCGAGAAGGTAAAACAATCCACGACTCAGATAATCATTTATTTTGTGTTGATTGTTCCCATTTTGTCAGCAGATGACACCTGGGACACTGTACCAGATGCAATGAAGAACCAGGCTGGGTTGGAGAAGTTTGTCGTCCTACCAGAAGGCATCGAGAAGGAATCTTCTGATGACTGCTCTACAAAGGATCAAACAGAAACCCATGCGAATCAGCGAACAGATCCATCATCTTCAATAACAAGGAACTCTGAAACAGACTCAAGCAACCAAAAGACATCTCATTTGTCGTTACCGCCCATGGACAGGAGGAAATCGGATGACCATGAAGACAGTAAAATAACAGACTGCATACCTAAACATGACAGTGCACTAAATGTGGACCAGGACTCGAGTAGACCAGAACCAGCCAGCCAAACAAGTGTACTTGTACCTAGTCCTGTCTGTGAGACTCAGAAACCTGAAACGGAACCTGCTGCTTCACCCATCCAGCCACGCCAAGTGTCTTCCCCTTCAGATGAATCTATACCTGACAGATCCTCTGCCACATTGGGCACAGACAGGACGGTTGAAGTGGAGGAAGAGAGGTCAAAGGTTAAAGTGGATGATTTGCAGCTTGAAGGATTGACAGTTCAGACAGAGAGTAAACAGGATGAAGAGAAGACGGAGACAGAAAAGACAAAAGAACAGGCATCACCGGTGGCATCAGAAGCAAGCAATAGAGGTTAGTATGGCAAGATCTGGAATAAAGACGTCCATCTTATCTTACTTCAGTGGCATGATGTTTTATGGAAACCTCCGATTTTCAAATCTGTCATGCATGTGTAATATCATTAGGATTATTTTTCTGATAATGTTTAAACACAAAATGAGCCATATTATCTCCTGTGTTGGGTACCTCGAGATCGATCTTGATCTCGAGACCAGTCTCGAGATCGGCATCAGTAACCTCGATCTTGTTCTTAATCTCAAAGGTGTTGGTCTTGATCTTTATCTTGGAGCTTCTGTTCTCGGAACTTTCGCTCGAGATCGCTCGAGATCAACATTGTTATTACGTAAATTATCAAACGAAAAAGCTTTTAAAATCGTTCACCGATCATGCCAATCGGCGAAAACACGACTCAGTGTTGGGTACCTCGAGATCGATCTTGATCTTGAGACCAGTCTCGAGATCGGCATCAGTAACCTCGATCTTGATCTTGATCTCGGACATATCTGATCTTGATCTCAGATGTTCTGATCTTGATCTTGAGCTGCGGATCTTGATCTGGACCTTGGACTGTCTGATCTTGATCTTGATCTCGATCTCGGACCCTCTGGTATTGGACCAACACTGTCTCCTTCCTCTACCTTTCTCACTTATTTAAGTAAAAAGTGATTTTAATGTAATGGGGGAAATGCTTCAAAATGAAAACAGAAATAATTTGTAATTTTGATTTCATGTACAGTTGAGATTTGATTACCAGGGAGTGCCTAATTCCAAACACTTTTTGTGATGTAAACACATTTTTAAAAATCAATTTTAGTTTACATTGTTTTTTGTAAAAAAAAAATAAATTTCCAACCCAGTTTAGATTAACCTGCTTGTAAGGTTTCCTCCTTCAGGATGCTACAAAACTACTTGCCCGACCTCCCGGGGCAACCAAAATTGTTAAGGTGGGCAACTGAATTTATATGTCACTTGCCAAATAGAGCAATTTGATGAAGAACTTACTGGCAGATATCTGTGGTTCAGGAAAATTATGGACAAAACAGTGTTGTCAATCAACTCTGATCCTTTAATTTACAAATTATCTAGTTGACGAGAGGAAGATCTTTATGATAGAATGAAGTGGCAAGTGAATTTTTTTGATTGGGCAACTACTTTTTATGATTTACTTGCCCATTTGTGAAAGTGGAAACAAAATTGCCCTTTTCCCCTTCCAATACAGTATGTTCATCTCTTGCATTTCTGGACTGTGTTTCATAAAAGTTGTTATCAATTACAAGTCACAATGACTGTTAAAAGCTACTAAAATCATAGCATTTGATTGGCTGAGAGCAAATTTGTCATAGATCTGTTGCAGTTGTTATTGATAACAACTTTTATGAAACAGGCCCCTGTTCTAAATGTTCATGTGTTATTGATTCCTTTGTGCCTCACAGAATCCAGTCTAAGCGACGACTGGGAGAAGGATTTTGACGACATTGAGGTCACAGAGGAAGATCTGAAGAATGCTTCGGTCAAGCTGTCTTCAGGGGCAGTGGACAATGATGATTTGGACGATGATTGGGAGAGTTGGGATTGACCGAAAGACATCTCAAGAATGCTTCAGGCAAGCTGGCTTCACAAGCAATGGTCAGTGGCTGTCTGGACGATGATACGAGCCAAGATTGACCACTCCATCACGATTTTCATATAAATGACTTTTGCATGTACATGTATGTGAATCATATCTGGATGAATGCCAAATGTAGTAAAGGCAAACCAGACCGAAACTACTGTGTGGTAATGCACTTTGTTCCGATAAAGGCTGCCGCAGCTAAAGCTAGTGTTGTAATTTCTTGACCATTTTGAAGCCCTTGGGGCATAGTATTAGGGCTATACAAAAAAGGTAATATGGGCTATACAAAAAAGGAATATAATACAATATGTGTAGGCAAGCAAGGAGAGCAACTTGAGAGTGTATCACCTTACATTCCTTGTACATCAAGTATTGTCTCTATTAACTACAGCTTTATGTGAAGAAATGGAGAACATACCCCTAAAGAATACAATGTTGTATATTACAGCACCCCGTTGTGGCATGCTTTATGTTCTACCTTCCAACATTTAGTAGTTATTTGTGGCCAAAGCTGCATTGACGCAAAATGAAAACATGCTGCTGACCTTTCAGACCTCACTGATTTGACTTTAAAGGGCAATCCAACCTTGGTAATAAGATGATTTGTTTGAAAGCAGAAAAATAAGAAAAACAGGATGGTGAAAGTTTGAAAGAAATCGGACAAGAACTAAGGAAGTCATGGATGTTTGAAAAATGAGATCACTACATCTGTGCGAATCTCAAATTGGCAATTTGGTGATTCGATTGTGACATTTTTGTGGACAGCTCTCCCGTTTGTTGTACAGAAAAAAATCATGAATTTGCGGTTTTCTTCGAGGCGCTTTTACCCTCGGGGCAGTACTCAAAATATATTGGAGATAGCATATTGTTATAGGTCCCCATGAAAGAAAAAGATCCTACTGAGTAATACATTTTGAAAAAAAGTGACATTCTAGTCATTTTGTGTGTTGGAGCGAATGGGGTAGTTGCCCACAGCTACATCATAGTGACATGACCTATTCGGCCAATTTGAAATTCCCATACGTATAGTGATTACAACTATTCAAAAATTCTTAACTTTCTTATTGCTTGTCCGATTTCATTCAAACTTTCACCAATCTGCTTGGCTGATTTTTCCTCTTTCTTTCAAAGCAACTTGCTATTAAGGTTGGATTTCCCTTTAACCAGTCCGATACAATGTAGTGTTCTTTAAACCCAGTTGATCTCCATGTTAAAAAAAAATAATGTATAATATTAATAACGCAATGAACCAAAATATAGGCGACATGCAGTTTCTAACCACAATCCTACCACTCCAGCTGGCGCAAAGCCGTATGAATTTATAGGCTCATTACAGTGACATGTGGTCTGTGAAAGAGATGTTTAGAAGATCCACCATGAGTGTCAGTTATCAGTGCTGATGAGAATGTCTGCAATGTATGTAACCTTTTTTTTTTGTGCGAGAAGAGTATACATGTAACTAGAAAGAATGAGCATATATGTTATCTATTTATTTACATAATTATAGAAATTACATAACTTTGTCATAGCGTCTATGTAGTATCTTGTGGAGGGAATATATTTTTTTTTCTTCATTCTATAGTAATTGGTAAAATTATGATGTAGCTTGCATGCAGGAAATGATATTCAAAGTTCATTGAAACTACATGTACATGTACATGTACTGTGTTCCACAATTGTTCTGTGATCTCATTCTATCATTGCTAGCGGTTTGTATGGACAGGATTATGGAATATTATACCCTGTCTGGGCATTTTATTTATTTTTTTCGGGGGGGGGGGGGGTGTATGAGGAACAGAATTTGCAATTTGCCAACATATTCTTGGGATATGCTGAAAATGGTAAAAAAAAAAAAAGCCCTCAAATTGTCAATTTACTCTCTATTTTGGGTGATTCAGCAAACTTTTTAAGGGGGTTGGGGAATGTGAAGATTGTCCCCTCCTCGCCCAATGTATCAAATTCAGATGTGATGGCGGGTCATTATTAAAATATGGAATGTGGGGGTATCCTGTAAAACGAATATATATGTTTTAGTTTTCCTTTCGTTAACGTTTTGTTTCCTTCATTCCTGGACAGTGTGGAGAAGTCATTTGAATTCTGGCTAGTTCTAGACATCGATTACAGATTTATTTCATTTATTTTGGTTGGTACGGCTACAAGCTTATGAATTTTCCTTTTAATTTGGCCATTTGAAGTTCCATGAAAAATATCAATCGGAAATTGCTGGTGTGTGTGTGTGTTATCAGTGTTTACTTGTTATAGTTTGTCTCTTCTCATGTATCAAACCCAATATTTGCATGATTGGGTGTTGGGCAGAACCAAATACATATGGCTATTCATGCAACAGTAATTGTATAGTGTACACCTCGAATGCCATGTTTGTTGTGCAGATTTTATACAATACATACATGTATGTTATATGAACAAAGCAATGATTTTGTAATGTAATTGTGCGCCATGTTATTCTGAAAACACCTAATCTGTATTTTCATGCGGGGAATCGCTTCCCTTCCTCAATGATATCTAACATTTCAGTCCCATGTACTCTGATAGAGATTACTTGTTCAGATTATCGCTGCTCCCTCAGCCTGTGGAGACCATGTATGTAGTTACTACATTATAATATATTCTTTTTGTAAATGATTGTAAATTAATTTAACAAATTATTTTATCTAGCATATCTACATGTTTATGTCTATATTATGTTACTGACAATTATAAAAGACCATTTCTTTTGGAGATAATGATGACCCAGTCGTATAAAGAGTTGCGATCTTGTGGCTTTTGGTAGACAATGCTTTATTGGCAGCTTCATGTCAAAATCAGTCATGCCCTTAGGAAACGAGTTTTACTGGTTTGAAATTTAAAGGAAAAAGGTGACATGCCTTCTGTCACTCGTGTAAGGTATTGATACCGTAGGTCACTTTTCATGATAAGTTGTAACTTTACACTGTATCCGGATGTATGCAATTTCGATAACAGTTGTCTTGTTGTGATAAGATTACATTCTGCATGTTCATCCATTCAGGAAATCTGTATTATACTGCAGCATTTGCTGAGAGCCAGAAGGGCGGCTACTCATATTAACTTCCTTTTTGCTCTCGACAGACTATTATTTTGGGCAAAGGGGGAGACCTTCAAATTTCACCAGATATGAAGGAAGTGTTTATACAACATTCCATCTTTATTGATGCATAACAAGTGTAAATATTATGGGTTGAGGTCTATCATGCACAAGGCCATAATGTCCATAGATTTTATTTGAATACGAAATCGTTTTACTGCGAAAGTGAGAGAATAGGTGACCAGATTACAAAGAAAAATAAAACATTCCCCTTTTTAAAAATTTTGTGTGGTACGGTGGAATCTCCGTCAAATTCCTCAGAACTGCGAAAATTGTATGGAAATCTTGTTATATCATGGCTATCCACAAGGATATCAATGGATTTTGTTTTAATCCAAAATTATTTCACTTTGAAAGTCAGATTGATTAGAAAAATAAACACATTGCACATCTTTATCATGCTCTCTCTGGTTCAGTGGAACCTAGATTTTACAAATCCCTTGGGACCAAGGAAATCAGCTTCTTGTGAATAAAATTATGAACAAAAGTAAAGTTGCATTGTTATAGTGAGAGTTGACCAGAGTTCTTTATAATAACGAGGTTCAATCTTTTACTGAAAAGGCAAAACTGTTACCAGGCACTTAGCCTAGTGATTTTTCGGTGGAAGTTAGTGTAATCCTTGTAGCTACAATTTAACTTTGGGTAAAAAGTAACAGTACGATGTAATCTGGCATTGTTCATGTTGACATATTAAAAGAAATGTGATTCAGGCTCAGAAATATTGCTAGTATATCAGCACTTCGCATCATTTAATGTAGTTGGTACATGTAAGCCTAGATATTTGATGCTGTAAGATTCAAAACAGCCATTTGCACCACCATACCACCATAGGGTAGAGGGATAATGTGTAACATTCTTTTCTGTTTTCATCTTTCAAGCCAATATATCAGTGTATGCCCAGCAGTAAATGACTGAGATGTGTAAAAGTGTAAAGATTTAGTTTTTGCATAATTTCAAGTGGAGTATTAAAGTGTACCAATCACATGAAAAAAAAACCCCCAAAAAACAAAAAAGCAAACTGTGTACAGCTAGAGTATAAACTTTACCTGACCTTCAAAGGGTTAAATATTAAGGAGTATGAAGAAAATAAAAGAAAATAAAAGACAACCTAAAACCCCCCTGCACAATTTAGGGCCCGCGCGGAACCGAACTCGGGAGTTGGGTTCCACGCAGGCCCTGAATTGTGCAAACGTGTACAGGTGCGTCGACTAGTCTACTCACAAGTCATGGTAATGTTTGTTTAAACTTGCAATAACTCTTTACATGTATGGAATTACATGTAATATTTGAAGCTCCTATTTTGAGCTTAGTAAAGTGACATGGAACCCCTAACATACAGAGCAAAATGTTTTTTGGTGATTGGTACCCTTTAAATCTTGCTATTGTTTTCATTCTGTATCATCTGTAAAGTTGTACGAAGATGTAAAATATATATTTACTGAAATCAAATGCTTAAAATGATGTATTTACACCATTTTGTTTTTCTCAAATTTTACCATTTTGTTTTTTCTTAAATGTGTAGCTTGCATTCCACAACAGTGTTAAACTCCCCAAATGACACATTATTGGAAATTTGATTTTGGAAGCAGAAAATGTTACCATGTATACAATTTCTAGGTTTTACATGCCCAATAAGTCAATTCGTAATTAGTAGATACAAATTCCCCCGTTTGTATACGCACATGCGGCACATGCGCATCTGTTTTAGTTGATAAGGAAATGGCTTATTCAAATCCCGTATGAAAATAATTCTATTTTATCCTTTAACATATCCTGCTAATGACATGCATGTATGCCCAAGGCTATTTTTCAAATTTTACCCATATTTTTTTCCAAAGAGGCACTCATAGTAAAAACAATATGATATATTTTATATGTTCTTGCTGAATATGTCATACAGGAAAAATATGGAAAACAATTCATTAGACACAATTCATTAGAGCTCTTCAAAACGTTTTAGTGAGTGGAAGGGGTTATAATTTTCACTGGTATTCATTACATGTATCATATGCATCATTAGGCATAATTTTACAACAAATTTATGTTATCAGTCACTTTTAAAAGTTATAACTTTGTATCAGACTGAGGTTTTCGCATTGTAAATTTGAAGGATGTCAAATTTAATTGGAGTTTTATTACATTTCCTTGTTGCTCCAGTTTGCTTATGTAATTACATGTAATTAAGAACAAAACACTACCATTCTGTTTGTTATGAACTGATGACTGAAACACACAGAATTTGTGGCCTTGATTTGTCAAGCGAAAATTTAATGAGAGATTCAGAACTTTAATCTGAGAATAATTATCAAATTAAGGAAATTTCACAAAACTTACATCCTTAAACTTCACAATGTACAAACCTCAGTTTGATATTAGTTTTAACTTGTACATTCAAAATTATAGACTATTATGAGGCATCAGATACCTAGTATTACTTGAAATATGTAAAAGGGGGATTCTTTTGGTGTGAGCTCGACAAAACAACCCCCCCCCCCCCCCCTCTAGGTACGTTTTCATCATAATAAATACATTTTAAGCTCACCATCATTACTTACATGTATATAAACTTATAAAAAGTAAATGTAGATGTTATCTTAATTTCTGGTAACAAAAAGGAAAAAAAAAGTGAATTTGTCAGATATTAACACATATTTATTTCTACCTCTAGAAATATTTAAAGGAAATTTCTTTGGATACTCTTGGAATTACATAAATACATGTATGTGTTAATATTTGATATATAAACTGGACAGAATTATCATGAAATGAAGGAGTTGTTGTCAAGCCAGCAACAATACCTAATAGGTAAGTGTGTGGTATTTTGTTTCCATGTTGCTGGGTTAAGACCAGAACAACAAAGTTTCATCCTTACCACATGAATAGACCTGTTCACAAATATATTCAAATTTTATGCATACTTTTAAAACAAAGGTTGTTCGTGGCAACCTGAAAGCTTGTCAGAGGCTTGTCAGACATAGCAACAAGTAATGTATGCAAACTGGATTCCAAGTATTGTAGTTCATTCATTAATAACAAGTTGATGGAATATCTTGTTATTAGGTCCTCAGAAAAGAAACATTCATAAATTTGAATAACTTTGTGAACAGGTCTACTGAGACAGTTTCTTGTTAAAGGAAAAGTCCACCATGATATGAAGTTGGTTTTCAAAGAAACAGAAAAATTAAAGAAACAGGTCAATGAAAGTTCCAGCAAAATCTGATAAGAAATAAGGAAGTTGTAATCAAACACAAATTGGCAACTCTGACATCATGAGAGTTCCTCTTCCATTTTCTCTAAAGAAAATATTTAATCATACATGGACCCTAGATATAATGTATAATCATTGCAAATATGTTTCTACAAACAACCTATGGCAAAAATCTATTCCTTTATCAATAAATGAGAAAATGAAAATCTATGAAACTTTATGTACAGAGCAAATGGGAGAGGAGCTCGCAAGATACGTCACAGAGTTGCCAGTTTGTGTTTTGATTTATTACAACTTCAAATTCATAACTTATTTCTTATCGGATTTTGGTCAAAATTTCACTCATCCGTTTCTCTCATTATTCTGCTTTTATTCTAATTCACATAGAATTACCTTCATTAATACTATTATATCTTATTAACTGATAAAACAAATTATTGAACACATTTTAAGAACTTGCCTCTGGATGAAAATGGACATATCAGCTTAGATTTTTACTGGCCATTTTATTTGTTATCAGTGAACAACTGATGTCAAATTACAATATCATTCGAATGACAGGATCTTAAAGGCTAAGTCCGGTCCAAGAACAACTTGGTTTTAATAGAAGCAGAAAAATAAGACAAAATAGATCAAAAACTTTGAAAATCACAAGACAAATTGGCAACTTGCCAGTATAGATGAACAACTTTTTTTCAAGAATGCGATTATAATATCAATGTAGACATGTAAAATAATCGATTAGTTGTGAGGGAATGATGTCGCAAACTCCTGACCATGTTGCCACTTTGTCTACTGATTTTTATAGTTTTACCTAGTTTTGCATGTCGAAGTGAACAACTTTATCCACGGGGGAAAACTACAAGAAGATCTAATATACTGAAGTAAGTAAATCATATATCTCGATCTGATCTTTTTTACATGTCAAAAAATTATATGAAATTCCAGAAAGGAAAAAGAATACTAAATAAAATTTAAGCATGTTTTTACATGAAAATGAAACAAACAAAATTAATGTACTTTAATGTTGCTTGTTGCTCATCAAACAGTTGTTGCTTCTTGGAGAGCCTTTTCCAGTGCCTCTGCTTCTTCAAAGGATATATCCATCTCATCAAACTCCGTTTCAGGATCTGTCTTGATGGAGGCTTGTGAGGGTGCTGTTGATGGCGACTGGGAATAATTTTGTGAGCTTGGTGTTGAAGCGTAACGGGACACTGGTTTTCGGCTGGATGGTGTGGATGAGAAACCTGCAACAAAGATTTAGAAGAAGAAAATGAAAGAAAATGTAAATTGTCATCATCATGACTCCCCCCCCCCCCTGATTTTTGATGTCGATTAGAATTATGACCCCCCCCCCCCAAAAAAAAATAAAAAATAAAAAAAATAAAAAAATAAAAATAAATAAGTGATATTTTTTGTTACCTCCGGAAAAAAAAAAACTACCAGCGATAACTCATAGCAACATGTGTTTTACAAAAAACAGGAAATAAGTAAAATTGTTTCACATAACTATATTAGGGTAGGGAAAATATGGGTTAGAATTTTGTAAAAGGTGGAGGGCACACAATGCAAATTCTAAGGAATATGGCTGACAAGCAAGCTTAAAAAAAAAGGGGGGGGGGGGCTATTAGCCTCTTGGATCAACATCAAAATTAGTAAAAACATTTTAGGTGTAACAAAAAGCAACAAAATGAAGAAGAAGATTTTACAAGAGCTCAAAAAAATGTGTTTCATATAACCCCTCATCCACTTTCCTAATAATTATCTCACTGGAAAAGTTGTAATGAAGAGTAGAAATACATTTACGTAATTTCTCTCAAATGAATCTAGAAATCAAGCAGGTAGTTCCGAACGAATGAAATATAGTGATAATCATATTCGCGATTCCGACATGATAGATCACCAAGTATTTTAGGGTCAACGAGAAGTCAATCTACAGCATGGACCTATATGTACGAAAGGGGCTGAACGTTCCCATTTAGATGATCTTCCCGGAAAATATCGGTAGTCGGTATGGTATCATTTATAGAATGGGGATATCTCCATTCTCGAACTGTTTATGGGCCGTTAAATTACTATAACCAATCCATCTCTCTAGACTAAATTATCAAACACAAGCATGTTTTCCTTGTTTAAATTATTATAATCCTCACTACGGTACAATATTTAAATGTAGGAGTTTTTCACATACACTCCACCCCGTTTCGTAATAGAATGATCCAATAAACAAAGCCCCTCTCACACCACTTCCGGTTTTTACGATTATCGCTGGTGCGTGTCGCCGAACGTCACCATATTCAGAGCCGGAGCAGAGGGCAGATGACACCAACGACAAACGGGGCACACAGTTCACGGTGCTCAGCGAATCGCTACGGCGTTTGAATGACTTCAAAATACTACTGGTTATTGTCTATTTCAAACGGTCGACGATAATTACAAATACGCATTTCATGTTGGAGAGACGTTAAAAATAGTGAGTATTTGAAGGTTTTTTTTTTTAAATCAGGGTTTTCATATTACCTTTTGACCGTATTTTTACGGACAGCTTCTCTCTCTGATCGCATGTGAACGGAAACACACGACTCCGTGTTTTGCGCTAGTGACAACACTCGGTTTTACTTTTACTAGTTTTAGGCATAAATTGAACCAGTGAATAATAATTTTGGCTTTGACCGACACTGAATAAATAAATTTTTCTCGTCCGATAAACATGAGAGTATATTTAGCTCGCTATATAACATTTTACTAGTTGTCTGGTAGTATGAGATTACTAATCAATGTAATTCACAAAACGTCATATTATGGATTATACTTATATTATAGCAGACAAAAATATAAATATACATGTATCTGTGTATATATATGTAATTCTTATATAGCATACACGTATGTATAGGACTATAGGTGAATACATTTGTGACAAAATTAGTGTCTAAGTTTCTCATTCTGAGAAACAAAGCCCTGTTCTCAGATCAGACAGATCATGGGAAACAATAAATCAAAATTACAATTCAAATCCTGTTACTGATGTGGAGTACATGCATATGTTTAATTTTAAAAAGTTGGTGCATGTTTATTCAGCGTTCGAAGCATATCTTGAATTATGGAAATTTTGCTTCCCCTTGCCAGATGCATTAACATTAAAACTGCATAACTTTGACAATTACTTTTACTTCTGAGCTGAGTGAAAGAATGACTATTTTCATGATGAATTGCTGCATAGCCATAAAAATGGGTTAAAGTCCATTTTTACATTACATTTTCTGATACACTTCAGCATTTTGCTTTAGAAAAAGAAAGAAAGAAAAAACCGCCTTAGTACATGTTCATCTGTAATACATGTATATACCCAAACCTCTCCGCAGATGACAGTTTACAACTACATGTACAGTAATAGAAGCATCAGTAATGTAGGCTTATGTCGCATGACTAATTTGTTTAATATTTTTTATTTGGGTCAACTGGGTGTGCTTTTAGCTTATCTACATCACAATTTCATATCTCTGTCGCTGTGAAAATGGGAACTCCGAGCACAAGACAACTGACCACATTTTGTGGTTTGGCTCACTAAGTTTTGATTAAGAGCTTTAAAAAAATATACCAGATGCTTGAGCAGAAAGAGTAGAAATTTCTGCACATACTATGTCCATTTTTGTTGCATGACCATACTGCGTTTGATGCCAGGAATTAAAAAAAAGATAAAAAGAATAAGCTTTAAAATCCTTAAATTGGCAACACATTGACATGTTCAAAATCATTGTTTTTTTAATCAAAATTGGCATTTTTTCAACTTTTAAACAAAATTTCAAAACATGCATATTGCTTTCAAAGGCATTACACCTTATTAAAACAATGTAGCATTAAAAGAAAAATATTACTGTTGCCAATTTGAAGAACAAAATGTAATCAAATTAGCCCTTAAATAATTTTGTCCTGAAAAGGGTTAATCAAACACATCAACACCCATGCATCTTTAGCAAGGACCCGACCCCTTTGGGCTACTTGGCTCACTTTATTCAAGCACCCTCTTCTCAAATCCTTCACTGGTGCCTGATGGATTCCTGTGTCCTTAAAAGTCAGTCATTGGCATTTGTAAACAAAGTACATCATGAGGTCATGTTGCACTCTACAGAATTTTTTTTTCTTCCCAGTCTGAGAGCCAAATCTAAAATTCCAGTCTGTCTGTTAATTTCCGCAATACATCTATTACCGGGTATACATGGGGAGGTAGAGTTAAAGGAGTCCACCCTGATTACAAGTTGGTTTTGAAAAAAGAAAAAAATAAAGAAACATATCAGTGAAAGTTTGAGAAAAATACAATAAGAAATAAGAAGTTATGAATTTTTAAAGTTGTAATCAATCAAACACAAATTGGCAACTCCTTGACATATCTTGCTAGCTCCTCTCCCATTTGCCCTGTACCCCTAAAGTCGGTGATTTCCATTTTCTCTAAAGAAAATATTCAATCACACATGCACTTTAGATATAATCATTGCTCACATGTTTTTTGTTTTTTTTTACACAAAACTTGTATGAATCAAATCTATTCCTTTATCCAAAACTTAAAAAATGAAAATTTATGAAATTTTCTGTACTGAGCAAATGGGAGAGGAGCTTGCAAGGCACATCACTGAGTTGCCACTTTGTGCTTGATTGATTACAACTTCAAAAATTCATAACTTTCTTATAAGATTTTGCTCAACTTTCACTAATATTTTATCTGTCATTTTTCTGCTTTATTTCACATAAACTTAATACCAGGGTGGACTTTATCTTTAAAGTTAGATCATATGTACAAGGACAAAGAGAGATAAAAGTTCCGTGGGTGTGGGTGCTATATGATGTCAAAAAAGAAAGAAAAAAATTTGGAAGCAAATTCCATCCCCTCTTTGTTTAGGCCATACATTGTATAAGCAAGGATATCCCTGGTATAAGTATGAATAGAGTAACCCTTTGGAAACAAATTCATTTGAATTTTACCTGCATTTCATCCCAAAATCTCTAAAGTTTGGTATTCAACTTAAGTTTAGTAGGTTGATTTCATACATTTGTACATGTACCAGTTAAATCAGAAAAATAAAATTCTTATGAATGTACAAGGTAGAGTCGAGATTTCAAATCCTCTCCAACAATGACCCATAACAAAAAATGTTTAGTTCAATTCACATATTTTTCGTAATGTCAAAAGTAGGGCCTACATGTACATTTCTGTACACTGTAGATGTACATTGTAAGAATGCATCAAACAAGAAAACATTTATACAAAGTACTGCTGCTATCAGTGATCAAAATACAAATGCTGACGATATGAAAGCAAAACTAAATGAATTTGATAGAATAAGAATATTTTGATACACTTATGTGGAGAGATGTGTCAATAATGTGTGAAATGGTGCATGAGAGTGGGTTGAGGTTTGTAAATGTGATGCTGAGAGGATGAGGCCTTGGAAGCTCACACGATACTTCCCACATGCATCGGGCCTTCAAGTGATTACATTTACAGATGGAAGAAAATCCCAAAAGAACAGCACGTTTTCGGAGCTGTAAACAGTGTATGGGACAATTTTTAGTTACATTATAAATGTGTGTCACACCTATCCTGAAATTTAAAAAAATAAAATTTGACTTCATTGCACAAGTTTTTGCATTTACACTTCAATTTGCCTTCTCTTGAATACACGTCAGCAATTTTTTTTATTTTTTATTTATTTTTTTTTTGGGGGGGGAAGGAAGAAATCAATATAATATTCCAAATTTCAGGTTAGAAGTGTGAGAAATAAACATGTTTATTTAATGGAGCTATGTATTTACATGTATGCGTAAAAAACCCAAGGGGACCAGAAATCACATCAAAGCTAAATTTACCATTTCACAGTGAAAAAGAAAAGATGGAAAGGCAACATCCCTTTTTCCCCATGAAACGTGACATGTTTCATATTCCAATCTAAAGCGAAGCCAGCATCCACCCAGATGTGTGACAGGAAATGTATACATATGAGGACGGAAACGTCACATGAAGAGAGTGAAGAAAAATTGGAATGGAAATTACATTTGCTTACATTCCAATGTTCACATGCACTTTTCTTTCACTCTGATTTGGCTTTGTTCAGTTCGATGTCAGTTTGTGAAAAGTTCAAAGGAAATGGATTGTCAGTTTGTAACCCATTAAATAATACATGTACTTTTCAAATTTACTTAGAGACTATATGGGGAGGGGCTTAGATTTGACCTTCAAATTCATAATGTAATAATCTGTAGTATGATTTTTGTTGAAAAAAAGTGCAAACTTCCTTTTCAGATGAATAATTACCCCCAAATAAACGAAGTGTAATACAGTAATCTCCTTCTTGTACTTTTCAATATCACTATGTGTTTTGAAAAAGACAGCGTTCATATTTCAAAATTATTAATGACTTTGTCGTACATTCACCAAAGTATTTAAATGTGTGAATGAAAATATTATAGAATTATCTTGATGACAATTTTAACATTGATCTGCATTTACTTTTTAAAAAAAATATGTGAAACAGATGTGCAAACATACTGTTTTTGTTTTGAAATGATACCCTTAAAAGTGTCATGTAATACTTGTCACAGATTCACAGAACGAGTACATTTACTAATAACATCCAAACCAAAATATATAAATAATAAAGGCTTGAATACTTGTTCAAGTGAACTTTATTATTTTCATAAACCTCTTTCCATATGTAAATTTAAAGGAGGAAAGAATGAACTTGTACATTTACTAATAACGTCCTAACCCCCCACAATGAAGAAATAAAAGCTTGAATTCTTATTCAAGTGAACTGATGTAATTTTCACAGCACATACAATGTACATTTACATAAAGTTCAATCATGCCATGCCATTCAATATGTACAATCCATTTCTCACCTCACCAACAATACAGGCACATATTATACAGGTGGGATTGAAAAACTGTGCCCCAAAGCCTAGACCAGAAGGAGAGTGGGTGTACATGTAACTGTATCATTCTGGAGGAAGGAAGGAAATATTTCACTGACTGACCAGGATTTTAGTGTTATACAATGGTCTTTTTCCCAACCGCAATAACCACAACTTTCCTTTTACAGTGTACACAGGTACTTGGCTATAACCTGTGACATTGTGCAACATATGTGTAAGGTCAGGGACACCATCATCATACAAAAGGGAAGGAGATAGTGAAAGAGTGATTGCATTATCCATTGATGTACATGATGTAGTATAGGCCTATAGTCCTACATGTACATGTACAGAAAATCAACACTAATTTATGTACTAAAAGAAAAAAAAGTTTGGCTTTTCCTTTACATGATCAGCCTTAACCCAGTAAGTCCACCAGTATTTCTGTTTGAAAATACACAGATTTGTCCAAGTGCTGTGAGGTTTCATTGCACACAGCCAGTTTGTTCAACTTTCTTTTCTTCACTTGGCAATTGGGAAACAAAAAAAGTTAATACATATGTGTATATTGCAAAGTTCCATTTGCTTATCACAAAGTATTGGAGCAAAATTATTTTTGCAATTTTTTGTTGAATAAAAATAATACAGGCAGAAGCAGCTTATTAAATGAGAGACTTAAAGGGAAATCCAACCTTTATAGCAAGTTGCTTTGAAAGAAAGAGGAAAAATCAGAGAAACAGATTGGTAAAAGTTTGAACGAAATCGGACAAGCAATAAGAAAGTTATATGAATTTTTGAAAGTTGTAATCACTATGCATATGGGAATTTCAAATTGGCCGAATAGGTAATGTCACTGTGATGTAGCTGTGGACAACTCCCCCATTCGCTCTAACACACAAAATGACTAAAATGTCACTTTTTTTCAAAATGCATTACTCAGCAGGATCTTTTCGTTCAAGAGGACCTATAACAATATGCTATCTCCAATATATTTTGAGTACTGCCCCGAAGATAAAAGCGCCTCGAAGAAAACCGCAAATTAATGATTTTTTTGTGTACGACAAATGGGAGAGTTGTCCACAAAAATGTCACAATTGACTCACCAAATTGCCAATTTGAGATTCGCATAGATGTAGTGATCTCATTTTTCAAACATCCATAACTTTCTTAGTCCTTGTCCGATTTCTTTCAAACTTTCGCCATCCTGTTTTTCTTATTTTTCTGCTTTCACACAAATCATCTTATTATCAAGGTTGGATTGCCCTTTAAAAAGAAATTGTCAATACATGTACTCCCACTGTCTCCTTCAATTAGTAAGCCTACATTTATAAACTATTGATTTCTCAAATACGCAATCAGTGCAAGTACATGTGCAGACTGTGCCAAAATGCTACAGGCTACTAGACTTTTGTTGCAGACCACATTTCATGACTGTAAACCACATCTCTCATTGATTGGGTGATCTGCTGTAGTTGCATCAGCATGCGAGGGGGGAAACCGGAGTAGTCTAATTGATGGTTGTTGAGAGATTAGAGTGTAATGCCTATCAAGTCATCTCTGTCTGCAAACACGTTCTGTCCCTGTCAGATCATCTCGAGGATCAAGACAAAGCACTGGGAAAAATACTTGCAAAAACATCATTAAAAATGTAGGCAACCTGCTTCAAATGTAACACATTTACAATTGAGATCATAGATTACCTGTAGTTCTTTGCCACATACCGGTAATTTTACTAATTTACATTTTAATGTTCAAGTTATTAGTATCATAAAACCTGACATGTTTGATTACATGCTGTAATATTTCACTGCGTATACATGCAGCATAGGCCTACAAACAGTAAGTTCGTTTTGGCAAAGGAAAAATACACATGACAAGTACATGTCCACATAGGCCTACATATGAATAAAAATGGGAGAAAAACACATTTACAATTGAGATCATAGATTAGTTCTTCAATTGATGCCACATACATGTATCTGTACACATGTTCACATTCAAGTTACTGCACTAGTAAATGTATCATAAAACCCGACTCCAGTTTGATTACATTTTGTAATATTCCACTGCGTACACATGCAGTGTAGGCGTACACATGCAGTGTAGGCTTACAAACAGTAAGACAAGATCATTTTGGCAAAGGAAAAATACACATGACATTTAAAGGTACAATGTACATGTTGACGTACATGTACATTGTAGGCCTACATTTACATGTAGATCTATATATTATGTATGAATACAAATGAGGGGAAAAAAGGTGGATCCAACTAATCCAACTACTGGCCTAATTCAATTTATTTCTTCTTGGCACCAATTAATCAATATACTGCTCAGAGACAATAATCCAATAATTACAACCCACACGGTGTAATATAGATCACAGCATGTATTCAACACTCAGTAGTCAGTAGTGGATCCAAGTACTGGCCGTATGCTATAGGGCAACATTCATCAAACCGTCAAGTTCGCTAACATCCCATTGAAACGTGTGTGTTATAGATAACATGTTCCAATGGGATGTCGACGAACTGGTACTTATGACGGTTTGATGGAAGGATGCCCAGGTGTAGACAGGCTTCTTGGCAGAAGAAAAGTTCACACATGGTTGTGTACTGTATACATTTGCCAGCATCAGTATTTAGGTAAAAATCTACATATATGTACAGTCTTGTATGTACATGCAGACTTACATACACCCTGCATTTCATTAATCTTTCTGTAGGTGTGACACTGCAAAATACATACTGTATTAACTTTTTCGTGTTTCAAATTCATGACCTCATTCTAGGTTTCTCTTTCATTTTGAATCAAAAGCTCTAAATAATAAATTTTTAAAAAGAAAGACAATTATAATTTTGTGCTGGTACATGTAATTTGAAAAACAATCTTTTTCAACAGGAGCTCTTTTGGGATTTTCTGTAAAAATTTTCATTTAAGCGATATTTCCTCAGGACCTATTACAGTGGAAACTAAGTATAAAGAGGTCTGATATAACAATATTCCTGATATAACAAGGTAATATTCTGGTCCCAGCTCTTTATATTCCATTTTTTTTTTATAACAAGATTCCTGCTGTAACAAGGTAATTTTGATGGTCCCAAGGACCTCGTTATACTGAGTTTCCACTGTATCATATTTTACAGTTTGTGCCAGGCTTCTTTTATGAGCTTTTCAGATCTACATGTAGGTGTTTCATTCTCAGTTTCTGCAGACCCTATTCATTAATATTTGTGGCACTGTGAAACTGATTTGATACAACACTCTTGCATTATTCATAATAAAACTGCAGCTGCATATTTGTAAATATTTAATTTTATGCTACCAACTACCAAGGAATGTTTAGAAGATAGGAAAAAAGGATTTTGGCTGTGCAACTAGAGTAATTTTACAAAGAATAACACACAAAAAAATGTACTACATGTACCTGAGTCAGATGGAAAAACTGACTTCACACTGACTCCAAACCAATCTATTCTTGCCAATTGGGGGAGGGGGAGGGAGGGGGGGGGGGGTGTTAATGTCATTTTTGGTCAGTCTGGGCCCCATTTCATAAAACTTGTAATCAGTAAAATCTTCCACAAACCTATGACAAATTTGCTCTCAGCCAATCAGATGCAAGTATTTCAGTAGCTTATAACTGTTATTGTATGTTGTTATTTCAGATAACAAGTTTATGAAACAGTGCCCTGGTGTCAGTCTCGTTGACCAGTGTGAGTGATGTATCACTTACATGTAGTTGTGACATTATTCACATGTAAATTATATGTATCAATTCTCATTATCAATTTTGTGTACATGTACGTGAACAACAAATCCTGTTACAGTGTTACAGGTTTACCAAAGCAGGATAGTAAAGATATTGCTCTAACCTTCATATTACATTATCATATGTATAATAAATTGTGTGGTCAAAAGGGCTCCGGTAGACTGAACTTGTCGTTTTGATTGTACAATGTAATTTAAGTTTACTACAGCGCAGCAAAAGAAATACACTCGTGACAGCAGTGAGCAATTCAGCTCTAGAAAGCTCCAGAAAAGCTCTGGTAAAGTGAAAAAGAGCTCTGGTAAAAAAACAATAAAAACATTAAAATCACTTTTGGAAAATCATACTTTTACAACTCCAAAGCCAAAAGGAGCTCCTGTGAAAACACTTTTTTTTTTTTTACAGTGCTACAGTGTACATATACCAATTTTTTTGAGGAAGCATACATTTTTGGGGGGTTGGTCTTTTTGTACAAGAAAATAATGACTTTCCTTTTCTTTGTACATACAGTGTACATGTATTACCCTGGCTTGACAAGGTATGTGCCCTAATGTGAACCCCATACTGTCATATCACCCTCCAAAATAATACACCGTTTACAGAGAGTAAATTACCAATTAGCGAGGGAGAGAAGTGCCATGCTGCATTCTTTCCATCGAGTGATAATTACCTCTAGGTAATTGCCCTCCAGTACCCTTGGTGAAATGACACTGACTCAGGCTCAACTCATGTCCATTTCCTTTTCCCTTTACTTTCTCTTGACAGGATTTCTGATTGAGCAAGTGGTGACCATGGAAGGGTCAGCTGTTTTGGCCATCAGATTGCAGTGTGGATTCCTGCTGAACATATGATGATGTTTCCTGACGGATGCGCCAGATTGAAATGTGGTCAAGTTATTGCAGGACAAGCATCATTACTCCCAAGCCAATTAGTAGACCTACTTATTAATATGCTGGACTTACTCTTGAGAGGATGAAATCACGTTGATCTTGCTGACATTTGCACACACTCCAGGACTTGTTTGGATGTTTCACTTAATTTTAAATTTGGCAGCTGCTTGTTAACATTGTTAGCAACAATCAGCAATACACGACAAGATACATCGGTAATGAATACCAAGTACTACAAAAGAGGATATTTGTTGATTAGAGCAAAATAAAAATGCTCTACCGCTACACACTTATACAGTAGCTAACATATCATGTGATATTTGTGACATACATGTATGGTAAATTTATAACTGGAAAAATAAGCACTTTAAAAGCATAACAATGGCAGAAGAAATTAAGAGATTGTTGGAATGTCCCATGTGCCTGGAATTATTCAACCCCTCCTCTCGCAAGCCCAAGCTGCTACCATGCCAGCACACTCTGTGCCTAGAATGCATGGACATGCTCAACCAGGGCAACAAGATCCAGTGTCCTCAGTGCAGACAAGAACATTCCTGTCCTAGTGATGGCCCAGGGCAGTTGCCTAATAACTTCACCATGCTGGCGTTGTTAGACGTCCAACAGAAAAGCAGTTCATCACCCACCCCAATGAGCATGAAGGGATCCTCACCACCAGTTCCTTTTAGGCCGGAAACCACCAGGCCACCAGCCATCAATGATGGAGTCAGGAATTCCATTGCTGCATTGGCTAAGAAGCTTCAAGAGAAGTCTGTGGAACTTAGCAGAATTGATAACAAAGAAAAACACACAGAGGAACTGTTTCTTTCCGTAAAGAATCAGGTTGATAGTGCTTTTGAGGCAAGGACTCGTGACCTGCAAACCCGAAGGGATCAGTTGATCAAGCAACTCGCAAGTGCCAGACAAGAAGAGCTTGCATTCCTACAGGGCCAAAGAGCCAGTGCCTATCAGTACCTGCAGAAACTTCAAACAGACTTTTCAAAAATGCGACATGCTTTGGGGGCTTCTTCAGAACCCAGGGAAGCAGATCTGATCAATCTCCTTAGCCTTTGTAGGGGTTACTTGTCGCAGATTGAACATTACGCACTAAACATTGATCAGCGGATTTGCAGTGTGGCCTTTGCTGATCCTAATCAACAGCAGCTCTCCATAAGTATACAAGCCTATGGTTGTTTGAATATCAGCACCGACAAGGCAAAGTCTGTTCAAGCTGTTAGACCAGCTATGATCCCAGGTACAGTGGTCTCACAAAGTTCACCTTCCAATCCATTTAACTCGGCGATGTCTCTTCCTGTAACAACTTCCAGTATTGCTTCCTCTTCTGCCCCTGTCTCTCTTTCTCAGAGCAATTCTGCATCATCTTTGGCAGATGGAACCTCTAGCGGTCCCTTTGCCAGTGCTTCTTCATTGCCCATTACACCGAATCTAACACCTAGTCAAGAAGACAGAATGTTTGTTGAAGCTAGACAACAATCAAGATCAAGTAGAAGGATGTCTGAGCCTGTAGGTCAACCAGGACAACCTACACCTTCAGCAGGCATTCCAACTCCGTCACAGTCTGCAAGGCAACCGATGCTATCCCGGCACCTGTCAATGGGTACTGTAGGAGCGGCACTCCCTGCACCAACTTCCACTTCTCAACCAAATCTTGGTGGTGGCGACCAACCTCCTCCCATTCCACGCCGACCGGGCACCGTAAGGATGTCCTCTATCACTGAACAACCATCAGCGAATCGTCCGAGAAGTATTCTGCTGGAGCAGCACACAGTGTCATCTGCTGTCCCTCAGAGCAGGGGGGAAGCACCACCTCTCCCACCCAGATCAAGTATTCAGGTTCCAAGCACAAGTGTCAGATCTTCCATCGCAGAAACGCCACCTTCTCAGAGTTCAAGTAATAGCAATAACCCATCTCAGCCGTGGGTGATGTTCACATCTGACAGTGCTCCTAGTTCCAGCCAATCACAAAAAAAGCGCATTTCAGTCATTCAGCACATTTTTGAGAAACCTGTTGGTGTCCATGTCTTGGACAAACTGAACAACTGCTTTGCCGTGGTGGATGAGCTCCAGCACTGTATAATGATCATCAATGAGGAAGGGAAACTGCTGCGCAAAATGGGAAGCAAAGGTGGTAGTCCAGGGCAGATGCAATTTCCAAAGGGAATCTGCTCAAATAGTTCTGGCAATCTCATCATAACTGACTGTTACAACCACAAGGTTCAGATTTGGGATCTTCAGGGCAGGTGTCTCAGGCAGTTTGGTTCCCGTGGTCAGTCCAGTAACTGTTTTGATGGTCCAATGGGTGTGGTATGTGACAGACAGGACAACATCTACGTGTGTGACTACAACAATGGTTGCGTGAAGGTCTTTAACCCAGTAGGTCAGTTCCTCCGGCAGATCGGGAAGAAGGGTGAGAGGGATGGCCAGTTTCGCAACCCATCTTACATAACCTTTACGCAGGGAGGAGAGCTCCTGATAACAGATGCTTTCAAGCACTGCGTGCAAGTCTTCTCGTCACAGGGTACATACCTGTACCGCTTTGGCAACTGGGGCACTAGTCATGGCGATTTGAACTGTCCTAGTGGCATTACAGTAGATGCCCAGGGGTACATCTATGTTGCAAACAGAGGAAACCATCGCATTGAGGTCTTCAATCCCTCAGGATCCTATGCTTTAAATCTAGGACGACATGGCACCGAGGAAGGACAGTTGGATGAACCTTTGGGAGTTTCTATCGCTAAAGATGGTCGATTATTGGTCTCAGATTCAGGCAACCGAAGGCTTCAGTTACTATGGCCCTGAGTAATCAAGTGTTACAAATATATATTTGTACAGAAATCTGAGAGTAATTGTGTGTGGCTTACATTCCGAACATTTTTTCATCCAACTGTGGTAGCTGTCAAGTTTGAAAAAAGAACTAAAATGGACCAATAAGTTAACTATAGCTGTTACTTGAGTAGGTCCCAGACAAAACATGGACTACTCTCAGAACTGAAAGGTTTCTGGTCAAATGACTCAGTCCAGTAAATCAATCAGTTTATTTGGGTAGATGTTATCTAGTTTTCTTTCTGTAAAATAATATTTTGTTTTTGCTGAATAATGTACATGTAGAGAGAAAGTAGGAGTAAAACCAAAAGTAGTTTTATACATGCAACAAGCACAGTACTTACAGCTCAAGTGTCTTCAATAAAGCAAAATAAGAGTTCTACTTTTGATTTAGCACAAAGTACTTTTTTGACAAGAAAGTGGATTTCTACGTATGCAAAGTTGTAGTTCCCAGGCATAATTTTCTTTTTTACATTTATACATGTACATTAACATACCAGTATATAACAGTGATTTTTGTGTGTGCTACAACCCTACCTGTGCACCAGGTTTTTTTGGTCCTTTTGCAATGTATATCACAGAGCCAAGAATCCCCTGATACTGCTTGTATAATTATCTTCTGTTGCGATTGTCAATGTTAATTGCACACATTTACTACTACAGTACTATTACTACTGAATGGCCTGCAGTGTACACTAACTGTTCATTTACATGTACATGTGCTGTAACCTCACATTGACATAACACTTTCAATCTTTGCTTAAAGGGGGTACCCAATGCTGAAACAATGTTAGTTCATTTAAAAGATCATGATTTTATTAGCAGAAAATCATCTGCCTTAAGTTTTTTAAAAATTCGTGTTGCCAGAAAAATCCCCGAAATATGGTAAGACTTCAGGATATTTTGGCCCCTCAGCTGTGTCCCAATTTCAGCTAGGTAACCACAATGACGTCAAAGTGGTTACCCAGGTTCGCGTATTGCAGATGTGTTGCGCGCTAGACTGTACAAAATGCATTATACCTTGCGCGCATTTTGCGCGACAAGGTAACCACTTTGACGTCATTGTGGTTACCTAGCTGAAATTGGGACAAAGCTGAGGGGCCAAAATATCCTGAAATAAAATCATGATCTTTTAAATGAACTAACATTGTTTCAGCATTGGGTACCCCCTTTAAAAGCTTACTAGTGTGAATTTAGAATTTCAGGGATCATGAGTTGGTCTAGTGGTAACGTCTGCAGGCAGCTCTCTGTATTCGTCTACAAACTAAATCTGATCAGACCAAGGTTCGAATCTCGGTCACGTCTTTCGGATGGTGACGTTGAAGGTCGGTCCCAGACTTAAATAATCACATTTGATTGATACACATCTGTCAAAAACTCACTCACATATACACACACACACATTGATTAATGTAGGTTTCAGATGAAACTTTGATACTTTCAAAGTATCACTACATTGACATCAGTCAACAATTTCTCATCTTTAGGTCAGACTCGGTACTATTGAGATAAAATAGATTGGTGTTAATGGCCTTATCAAGAGCTTTCAAGTGCTGAAAAAAAATGCATTGTACATAACTTGCACTTGGATCTATCAAAGAAAGATACTTATGTAGGCCTACTTATTATGCACATGTACATGTATGTAAACCAGTTCAGTCATTATGGAAGGTAGCAATTGCAAGAAATACAAATTTTGTAGACAGTTTATAAATGTTGCCAATTGGCGTGATAAAATCATATACATGTTATGCCTGTGGGTGGTACTCGGTCTGTACTACATGCATGTTTCTTTGTACAACCCATAAAAATGTTTTGTATGTATTTATATTTTTTAAAAGAAATACAACATATATAGAGATGTTATTTTACATAAATTCTAGTGTTTTACATTTGTGTACATATTGGAAGATAACAAATTAATTATGCATAAAAAAGAAAGATTTGATTGCCTGTTTGTGTTGTAATAATTCTGACATTTATTTCAGGTGTAACTGTCGCTGTAAGCATTTAGTTGTAAACACAGGATATTGAGTTTTCTTGAACTATGATAGGCCTACCTATCACAGTGCAAAGAATCTGTACATATTATATCGTAAGATCAATTATTTTGTATTCTTGGTACATTGTATCTTAGAAAACAAAAGGCTGAACCATGTTAGAAGGTTGTGTGACACATGCTCCTATGTCAGTATCCTACACTGACCAATTTCATAACTTCAACCGTGGACTAAACACTATACCCAAACTAACCCTAAACCTAATCTAAAACCCAATTTCAACCCTAACTTTAAAGATAAAGTTGAGTTCTGGCCATGAGATTGAATTGTGAAAGAAACTGTCTCAAAGCGATTGGGTAAGGTTGATTATATAGCACATAAGAATTGGTGTATATACTGTAAAGTCTTGGAATCACCAAAATGATAAGAAATTGACTCAATCCTGCTGAGAGTCACATGCACTGCACACAGAAATGTGTGTGTATATGGGACTACACACAAATTTTCAGCCTGAACATTTCAGCTGCCATATTTTGAATGTGAGGGCAGTTGAAGAGCAATCCTTTTCAGGGGACCTTTCCACTATGATAATCTTCCAAACTAACATTAAAAAGAGTGAGAAAGCTCAAGATTTTTTATTTTTTACCTTTCCCAGAACTCAACCTTCTCTTTAACCCTTCATCTTTAACCCTTTCAGGACAGGAATTATTTAAGGGCTAAATTGATCACATTTTGTTCTTCAAATTGGCAACAATATTTTTCTTTTAGTGCTACATGGTTCTGATAAGGTGTAATTTCTTTGAAACAATATACGTGGTTAGGTATTTTGTGAAAAAGTTGTAAAAATTGCCAATTTTGAGAAAAAATAATAATTTTGAACCTCACAATTTATTGCCAATTTAAGGATTTCAAAGCTTATTCTCCTTATTAAAATTCTTGGCATCAAACGCAATATGGTCATGCAACAAAAATGGACATAGTATGTGCGGAAAGTTTTGCCCTTTCTACTCATGCATCTAGTATTTTTTTTAGAGCTCTGAATCAAAAGTTATTGAGCCAAACCACAAAATGTGGTCAATTGTCTTGAAAGGGTTAACAATATACAGCCAGGAGCAATGGTTGTCAGAGCATATATGTTGCCACACCTGTTAAAGAAGTCATGCTTGCATTTAGAAGCAAGTATTAGCATAATGAATTACAAAAAATATTCATTGATTTATTTCAGTTACTTTGATTCATAATTTTGGTTATAATTTGAAATATATTTGTATGAAAATAAGTCATATATAGTTCAAACGCTGTGGTTCTCTCATCTAATTGCTGATTTTGAAATAAAACAGTACATTGCTGTAAAATCTACAATTACATCCGAACTTGACGACATGGGGCTAATGATAGTGATAGTGTGTACATCTATGTACCTAGCCTTTGATCACTATGCTAACACATACATGTACAGTGTCTCGTCATTCAAGTAGAAATAATTCAAATAGAATCACGTGTAAAATGACAAATTGTAAGACTTACATGTAATTGTTGATAATTTTATGTTTCTTTTAGTTCTTTAAATATATGTGATTCTGATTGAAAGATTTTCAGGATTGTGCATGTGTTCAAACATAAAGGCGCACTGTACAGAGTACCTACATGTTCATGTAGATTACAGGAGGTGAACTACAGTCAACCTTGCATAACTCAGTCGCATAAGTCGAAATTTCCGTAAGTCAAATAAATTTTTTTGACCAAACAATGCAAAACGTGTGTTATTTACATTTCCCAAGTCGAATTTTGCATAATTCAAACTATTTTTGTGGTCCCAACAGATTTGACTTATGCACAGCTAACTGTACATGTACAAGGGGGAGTAAATTCCACCATTTATGATACAAGTTTAATAAAAATATAAATATTTCAGAATGTACTTCATTCTAACACGAGTGCTTTGTTTGAAAGAAGAGATATTAGTCTAAATGTTGGAATTCTATTCTGAGACCGAAAATGATGCTTTAGGACTCTTCCTATTTACTTTCCATATCATGTGATTTAATATCATTTCCTGAAATTCTTTGGGTTTTTTCCAATGACTCTATCAACTATTGGGTCAGTCAGTCAAGCCGAGAGTTGTGCTGCCAAAAACCTACATGTAATTCCCTCATTCCGCGTGATGACACATGTGAGATTTATCCAATCCTGCAAATAAGTTTTTAAAAATGTCCCCTCAGGCTTGCATACATGTACAGTGGAACTTCATTATAACAAACTCCTTGGGACCAAGGATATTACCTCTTTATATTGAAACCTTGTTAATACAGGGCTAAAAAACAAGGAAATACAAAGAAGTGGGACCAGCAAAATTACCTAACGAGTGTTCTTTAGATGAGGTAACACTGTATTTCATATTTGGGCGGCTAGGCCTACATGTATTTTGATAGTGGAATAAGTCAAAGTTCACATTGAGCAATGACAATAAATGGTCAGACTATACCGAGGCCACCAGAGCAGCATTTCACGAAATGGTCACTGGCACAAGTTCACCAACATCCCTCTGAAACCTGTGTATCAAAATTAACATACCTTTCAATGGGATGTCAGCAAATTTGTACGCACGACGGCTTCGTGAAACAATGCCCTGGCTGTCTGATAGGATCCAAGATGGTCGACTGATTTTTTTTCCCCTCTAATCAATCACAAATTGAAACTTCCCTGTAAGTAACTCAGGACCCCAGGAAGTAACTTTCAGTATCATCACTATAAATCTCTTTGATCCTTGTCTGAATTCAGTTGTGAAAGAAATTAAAATTTTGTGAAAAGAATGTGAAGTGAATATCCAGGTATGTTGTTAGTCAGTGGTTCAGTCGTGATTTCATTTATTTTCAAATAGTTAAAGGGAAATCCAACCTTAACAGCAAGTTGCTTTGAAAGAAAGAGGAAAAATCAGAGAAGCAGATCGGTGAAAGTTTGAACGAAATCGGACAAGCAATAAGAAAGTTATGAATTTTTGAAAGTTGTAATCACTATGCATATGGGAATTTCAAATTGGCCGAATAGGTAATGCCACTGTGATGTAGCTGTGGACAACTCCCCCATTTGCTCTAACACACAAAATGACTAAAATGTCACTTTTTTTCAAAATGCATTATTCAGTAGGATCTTTTCACTCATGAGGACCTATAAAATTATGCTGTCTCCAATATATTTTGAGTACTGTCCCGAGGGTAAAAGCGCCTCAAAGAAAATCGCAAATTAATGATATTTTTGTGTACGACAAATGGGAGAGTTGTCCACAAAAATGTCACAATTGACTCACCAAATTGCCAATTTGAGATTCACATAGATGTAGTGATCTCATTTTTCAAACATCCATAACTTTCTTAATCCTTGTCCGATTTCTTTCAAACTTTCACCATCTTCAACTTGTTTTTTCTTATTTTTTTGCTTTCACACAAATCATCTTATTACCAAGGTTGGATTGCCCTTTAATCTAATTTTCCTCATACACATGACCTTGCTCATGTGAAAGAAAGAAAAAAATTAGATAAATCATATTCCTAGAAATTCTCACTAGATTTGACTTACCTGTCCACAAGCTTGACTGTGGATGAAATTTATTATGTGTAATATATAAGAGTGAGGCCTTGAGTCTACTGTAAAATTGCCACTGTTTTCTTAGATACACACAATTGATATTATCGTTGAACAAAGGCGTCAGGGTGTTTTAAATCATTCAGGATTACTTCTATGAGACATTCAAATTGCCACCTTCTGGATGTCATAGAAATAATTCTTCATAATTGTTATTACATATTCTTCTGTCTGCTCATAGACAAAAAGGTACTGAGGTTATCCTAGAACTGACATACAAACAGCTCCTTTAATTCTCAATGCTCATATGGGGGTGTCATGTACATTGATTAATTTCAGCAGGAAAACAGGATGAAACACTTACAGCGAAAGTGATTCAAGAGTGATTGTCAAGAAATATGAAAGGTTTCTCTCCAAATCAAAACCAACCCAGATGGTGAGAACCACCCCTGGAAGTGCTATTTACACAAAGATAATAGATACCTAGTTATGCTTCCTTAAAGCCTATTACCACGTCTGTGAGTTAGATAGGGGGAGGGAGGCGTGGGCGGGAGGACCTGTATACATGTATATGTATTGCAAATATACCCCCCCCCCCGATTACTTCTTATAAATGCTTTGAAGGCCCAAGATCTACAGTTAATAACATTCCCAGGTATGTTTCGCTATCAAAACATAACTGGGAATATTATGTTAACTGTAGGTTGGTACTTTACACTAATAATATATTAATGAAGTATTAGGTTTCATCAAGTTGGAAAAATCTGAAGCACTTTCTTCCTCTGTGATTTTTTTTACACCCACGCCAATATTTGTTACTGCTGAATGTACATGTATATTGAACGAGAGATGAGGTAGTATTCTTTGGCAAAAAAGATATTTATGCAAAAAATGTACATCTCTGCTTTCAGATTCCATTATTGTTTTGTGTCTTTTAGTAGCACAAACCTAGCAGTATTTTGATACAATAAATCCTTACTGAAGCTGATTTATGAGTAATTATTGCCTTCATTTCTGTATGTACTGACTAAGAAAAGAAAAGGCACTACATGTATAATTTGTATATGACTGAGAGAGTGCAGCTTTCGGACATTTTGTCTTAAAAGGTAAAATTTTACCAATGTAAATGAATGAATGAATGAACAAATCGAATTCATTGAACACACTGAAACAAAGATGAATGTAAAGGTAAAAGTTATTTTATTTTCAATTTTGATTTTATTTATTTATCTATTTATTTTTATTTTTTTAATTAATTTATTTATTTTTTTCAAATTTTTTTTTGGGGGGAGGGTCAAAATAACATATTGAAAGGGTAATTTACTTTTACAAATATATGGCATTGTAAAAAGAGAAACAACTGGAAAGAGAGAAAGAGAGAGAGAGAGAGACCTGCCCCCCCCCCAAAAAAAAACCCCCAAAACCAAAACAACAAATCAACAACAAAAAACCCCAACAAAAACATGGTAAAGGCCCAATGTTCTGTGTTTTCATGTGTTTTCATGTGTGTAGTCTGCATTATCGTCGTGTCACAACGCAGGAGTAAAAGTATTAAAAGAAATGAGTTGGATGTTCTTGCCCCATCCATTCGTTCACAACATCACTTTTTGCCCTGCATTCTGTTTCCTCAACAAATTTCTATTTTTAACAATATTTGGAAGATATCGAAACTCAATTCTCACAACCTTTCTGAAACCCTATCAACCTAGAAACAGTATCATCCGATACAAATACAAGGAAGTTATACATGTACCTACTGAATACCTCAAGAGTGGAGTAATACGATCGCTGTCAAAAATCCTTGATTGTTAAATAGTAAAAGTGAAGATTTCCTGAGAAATGGTATACATGTAATTTGCCTCACATTTCCTTTGGTCAGATGCGGTAAGGAAATAACTGCAGAAATTTCTTCCTTGTTGCAAGGTATTCTCAGAGTAAAGTGACCTTTCAGTAAGACTTTGTCTCCTCCTTTCGATATACAAAGTTTTGAATAATAAACTGTTACTAAATGGTGGTAAAGACTTGATAGAAGAAACAAGTGGTACAGAATTGGTAGAAACCAGAGGTCGGGATTTAGTGGAATCCAGCAACTGCGCAGCTAGGATTTCATTTTAGCAGGGCGGTTGTGAGCACGCAAATTGTGCTCCGGGGGGGTGGGGGGGGGGGGGTGAGTGCAGGGAGGGAAGCAAACACTGCAGGTAGGGGGTCTTTCTGTATTTGAGAGGGTCGACTGTCTACAAATCCCCCATCATTTTGAGGCTTGCTAAGGAAATGGTCAGTTGCATGCAGTAAATGAGAATCAAATTGCAATATGAGCCTGATCACGGACGGACATTTGACAAATTTTGAAAGTTTTAAGAAGACCTGTAGAAAATTGTCATTTAACTTTCCCTCAGTCAGGCAATATCATTTTTATGAATCATGTCATGCCATGAACATGAATGATTAGATTTCTAGATCTACATGAATGATCTACATGTGAGCCTCATCAGTGAGTCACGGATGGACATTTGACAGATTTTGAAAGTTTGAAGGCCTGTAGAAAATAAGTATTTCATTGAAGAGAGCTTTTTTATGTTTCATTGTGAAGGGCATCATAGAAGGAGTAGAAATTTGATAACAATTAGTTGCCATAGCTGCCTACTAAAATTATAATGTGTAAAATATTCAATGTCATGGACGGAAAAAATGCCTACCCTTAACCGTATCATATTCATTTTTGCTGATATAATTAGAAGGAACCTACCTTCTCCCTTCCTGGCAGTGCCCCCTCCTCTGACCCTCAAGCTCTCTTCAAAGTACTGGTTAGGATGATTGAGAAGGAACTCTGCTTCCGGGATGTTATGCGAGAGTTCAAAGTATCGGGTGCATGCCAGCTGGTAGTGATGACCCTTCACCAACTCCATCACCTGGAAAAAAAAATCTTGTATTTAAGAATTGGCAACAGTTCACATCCCTCAAAATGACTTAAGTTTTTCAAAAGCCCTCATGATCACCAAAGCTATTACAAGCACAGTATTCTACTACTGCTTTCATAACTAACAATATTTGGCACCCCCAAACACATAAGAAAATAAAACAACAAAATGCTATCATGGAGGCGCGATGGCTCAGTGGTAGAGCAGTGGTCTTGTAACTGGAGGACCTGGGTTCGAAACAAAGTGGATGCGCCAGTGCCCTTTGGTGGTACGGCATTAATCCTCATTACCAAGTCCTCGGTCCCCTGGTTGCTAATTTACAAGTATACACATGATTTCTTAGCAGTTAGGTAAAATAAACCATCAGAAAAAAAAAAATGCACAATGAGTTTATTTTCCCTTAGAAATATTTTCTGACTAAAAAAATTTAAACTAGTTGCTTCCAACACTATTTAGAACAAAAATGTATGAAATTCAAATGAGAATAAGGGATGTCAATATCTTCATTATTCTTTGTAGATACGGACCAAATACCATGAATTTTATCGGCCTGACCACTCTATTAATATGAATATTGCAATCATGACCCACCTGGTCTACACCGTTCTGTGTAAGTCCGAAGGTAGAGAGCCTCTGCTTCA
This sequence comes from Heliocidaris tuberculata, assembly GCA_025618425.1. Lineage (NCBI taxonomy): Eukaryota > Metazoa > Echinodermata > Echinoidea > Camarodonta > Echinometridae > Heliocidaris > Heliocidaris tuberculata. The sequence goes on from CM046841.1 coordinate 19,211,796, forward strand.
ACAAGGCACTGTCAGTATGACGGAAGGGACAACCTGCAAAGAACAATGGCAATAAGTGCTATCATCACATACCTTATAAACCTGAATATGCACCATACTTCATTCTTGTAAGATTTTCCAACAGTTTTAATCATTTCCATCATTAACCCTTTCGAGACAATTGACCACATTTTGTGGTTTGGCTCAATAACTTTTGATTCAGAGCCCTGAAAAATATACCAGATACATGAGTAGAAAGAGCAAAAATTTCTGCATGCACTATGTCCATTTTTGTTAAATGACCATACTGCAATTGATTCCAGGAATTTAAAAAAGGAGAATAAGCTTTAAAATCCTTAAATTGGCAACATGTTGAGAGGTTCAAAATCATTTTTTTTTTAATCGAAATTGGCAACTTTTTCAACTTTTCGACAATTCTTTTAACCATGTATGTTTTCAAAGACATTGCCACTTATTACAATCTTGTAACACTAAAAGAAAAATATTATTGTTGCCAATTTGGAGAACAAAATGTGATCAATTTAGCCCTTAAATTATTCCTGTCCTGAAAGGGTTAAATGTACATACAAACAGGATGAAAAACTTTTCTTTGGCCAAACAATAGCAAGTAATTACAGGCCTAGTATTTTCAAGTATTTTCAAAAGCAGATTATCATTGTAAAGTAAAATCACTTAGCTCCATAAATAAGAAACTAAACAAAACATACCTTTCAGCACAGTTTGTGATATATTTATTTAAACTCACCCATAATTAGATAGAGAAATAAATAAATATAATAAATATACACTTCTACATATCAGATCAGAATGTACACTGTATCTATAAAATTTCCTACAAGAGTCCATACTTTATTGGGCTTTATTAAAATTTTCTCTCTACTCATAAAAATTAATCTCATGCTGAACCAGTTACCATGGTAATCTCCCTGTCCTGGTGCATTGCTCATGATGACCTTCATGCAACTGTAAGGGGTGTAGTTTGCTCGCTTGCCTTCCTTGCCATAGTTATGGCGGATGTTGTAGGAATACTGCTTATCAAACTGCAATGAAAAGGAAAAGACCATTAAGTTTTATGTGAAATTACTTTATAAAAAACAATTTTAAGAGAATCTGAATACAAGAAAGAATTGTGCTTTTATGTATTTACCTAATACCTCTCCAATTTGTTGTGAATATAAAGAAGGCATATCATGCACATCCCAAAGAAAAATGTATATCAATAAAATGACATAACTACATGTAAGTGAAAATTAACAGCATTTTCTTTCAATCCCAAAAATCTGTTCTGAGTATAAGGATTGTTGTTGCATTTGTTGGAAAACACCCATAAGTATAATCAGAAAAGAAAATGTAATAACACACCACCATTTTCAAAATAATGTTTATCAATAATGCAGGATGAACAACATTTTCTCCACATAGAATAGCGGCGCTCAGGTTGTCAATTTATAGAATTTGTGGAGACTTTTAATAAGTAAACTTTCAGAGATAGTAACCTGCATTATTGACAACCTATCTATGAAGACCTGGTTTATGAAGGCCACATCTCTTGTTTCACTTGAAAAGTGAATCTCAATGAAACATGCATATAAAGACTACCCGACTATAAAGACCATTTTTTTTCTTGTTTCCTTGAGTGAATTTTATATGCAGGTTTGACTTATTTCATTTGTTTTCAATTTGTTATCAGAACAAAATACAAAACTTTTCATCCAACAAATTACGTAAAGGCTAATAAACATGACCCAAACTTGCCTTGTCCATCTCCATAATGCGGGTGAACTCTGACCTCCAGAAGGTCATGGCCTGCTCTAAGGTCATCCCGATACCCTTGAGGAACAACCCATACTGCATCCTGCCGCCATGGCGAAGGTGATGATGCTCTCGGAGGGACATGTGAAGCTGACGCATGCACAGCGGGAAGGACTGCTTGGAATACTGTACGATAAAGACACAAAACCATGATAGATTAATTTTATTATTGATAGACAGGTGACAAACAATAGGAAATGCTTCAACCCCATCTGGGCCAAAACAGAACACATGGAGGCACGATGGCTCAGTGGTAGAGCAGTGATCTCGTAACTAGGAGGGCCTGGCTTCAAAACCAAGTGAATGTGCCAGTGCCCTTTCGTAAGGCATTAATCCTCATTACCAAGTCCCTCAGAGAGATAAAGCCGTCGGTCCCCTGGTTGCATGCTTACAAGCATACACATGCTTCCTTAGGAGTCAGGTAAAATAAACCATCTAACAAAACCGAACCACAAACAGTCATTCTTCCAATCACCTATCATTGAGTACATTCAGGAAGCCTATCTATAGATTCTTCGATCTGCGCCCTCTCTCACCTGACGTGTTTATGCCTGCAGCCCAGTAGGACCCTACGTCATACACATCCAGATCCAGATTCATCTCTATTTAGAGATGCATGTTCCACCTTCTTACAGGGAATTAACCTTAAACGAGTTACAAAACCTTATGAAATAAGTACTTGCTATAAAAGCCAATAGGGTTTTATTATCGCATGGTACCCTCTCTAGAGGAATAAATTCATTCCACCCCAAATAGATAGAACTATTTAAACACTGTTAAATTTGAATGTAAGTTTTATTTTCTGATTTATCAGTCATTTTCCATCTTTTTTTGCAAATAATTATTGACATACATGTACATAGGCCAATGTGTGAAAATAATAATAAGAATTTTTAAAAAATGCCTTAATTTTCCATAATGATGACAAAACATAAGTGACTTTATCCTCATTGACACATAATCAAAAAACGGTTTTGAACAAGCCAGCAAGTTACGAAGCAAGGAAAGAAATCTCTAGGGGGCGATCGCTCATCAAACTTGACTACATGTATATCCAGCACTGTTCCAAGACTACCTTCTCTATATCCTCCAGGTTGATGGCAGAGTTGCTAGACCTCTTGCTGCTGCTGTAGTCCTGGCCCAGGTATTGTTTGCTCAGGTTGTTCAGCATCGGCAGCAGGCGGCCATCTTCCTCTAGGTGGGGTATCCCTCGAGCAGTGATCTGACAAGAAAACAGTTATACAACTTACTTAGAACAGTGTACAGTGGAAACTCGCTATAAAGAGCTCCGATATAACCAGATTCCTGATATATACAAGGTAATTTTGCTGGTCCCAGGTCCTTATTTTCTTGTTTTTTTTACCCTGATATAAGGAGATTCCTGATATAATAGGCAAGGTAATTTTCATGGTCCCAAGATCCCCGTTATAGTGAGTTTCCGCTGCATATTACAGTTTTCGCCAGTGCATAATACCCTCTGTGCCAATACTACAGGCCATCTATAGTTCGCCTTTTTACACCTCTATCTCTGTCTTACAGTCAATCTGTATGATCCTATATTTTCAAAACTTCACATTAGGTACGTTTATAGCTAAATTATGTTTTAAAAAAAAAAATCCAGAAGGCAAGAGGGCAAATTTGAAGTGACACTAGTGCTTACACTTTATAATCTGACTTATCTGACTGGCAGTCTCAGTCTTAAGCCTGATTAAGGTGATTGAGTGTAGAAACCAACTCTATATTCTAATATTATGGATCTGCCTCTATGGCCCAATTTCAACAAATAACCCTCATGAATTCCAAACATGGCTTTCTTGCCACTAGGTTTTGTTTAGGCTCTGTTCGGTGATTGAAATCTGAGAAAAAAAAAAGGATTTTAATAATTGTTGTTTGGTTGGTTTGATGGCGTTTTCCATCGGTGATTGGATGATTTTCACCACAATAATAACAATAATAATGGCTTCTTACATAGCGCTCATATCCGTCACAGTGTGACGTTCACGGTGCTGCACATTATCACCCCGGTTATAGCCAAGCCGCCAAAGTTCGCGGGGACAACAAGTGCACGCGCATATCAGGTTCCCATTTACACTTGGGTGTTTCCTGTTATACATAGTTTGTATCTTTCATTACTCCCTCTCATGGTCTGTAATTTACTAAGTACTGACACTTTTTCTCTGCAACACATCTAAACTCTTGATGAACTTACAGCGAGACTCTGAGACAGATGAGACCTGAAAGCTGTAAGTACGATGGACACCAGCTCACTGTGAGGTACAAAGGCATATCCCTGGTAGAAGAAAAGAAGGAAAAAAAATGTTATTTCACTTTAGATCAGATCAGAAACATAGATCACATTGCACCTCAGATCAGGGGGCCGTTTTATAAAGAGTGGCAATCAATAAAATTGATCACAACTTAAAATCTATCGCAACTGTGTAGTTAAGTGATTGCGTTTGATTGGAGGACTTACGATCGATTTGAATCATTTTAACTCTTTATAAGACAGGGCCCAAATGATGACAAATACCAGCTCATCGTGAGGTACAAATGCAAATCCCTGGTAATAAAAAGAAAGCAATCATAAAACATTATTGCATATCAGCTCAGATCATGACAGATACTAGCTCACTATAGGTGCGTCTTCATCAGAACGAAGTTGCTGCTCTAGCCCGCTATTGCTGATCCGGTAAATTAGCCTGATCAGAGAATAGCCAGCTAATTCTCTGCTCTAGCCCGCTATTTCGCTCGAAAAGTCAACCCACATCATCTTGGACTTATCTTCAGAATAGCCCGCTTAACCGAAAATCAGCCTGCTCTAGCCCGCTATTCCTCGAGCGTCTTCATCAGCCCGAAGTTAAGCCCGATCCCATCATGCACCTGTGCTCCAACTATCGAAGCACGATTTCCGGTTTCATGGTGTTGTTTGTAAACATCAGTTGTGCGCTAGCGCTAGCGCTGTGTGCATGAGCTGTACACAGTGCACGTACGCCTCTCGACGTCTCCTTCTCCTTATTATGCTGAGGACCACTGTAGTTTCCGGAAGAATCATACTGCAAAATGAAATTACACCTATTTTTGTTCAACATACACTTCCGTAAGTATAAGGCAGCGTAGTCGAGAGATACCGTATATATTTTGGGTTTGTATAGCTGGTCGGGCGAGCGCGGGTAAGATTTTAAAACCGCGCTTGTTCACTTAAAGTGCGCATGCGCACCAACTTCGGGCTTAAGCTCGAAGTGGGGGTACTTCGGTCTGATGAAGACGCGATTGCAAACTGAAGCTAGCTTCAAGAAAATATCCCTGATCCACCTTGAAGCGGGCTAGAGCAGAACTTCGTTCTGATGAAGACACACCTTATGAGGTACAAAGGCATATGACTGGTAGAAAAAAAAAAAAAAAAAAAAAGAATGTTATTTCACTTCAGATCAGATTGGAAACATAGACCACATTGCACCTCAGATCAGATGACGATAAATACAAGCTCAGTGCGAGGCACAAAAGCAAATCCGTGGCAGAAAAAAGGAAACAACGTTATTACATCTTAGATCAGATCGCATTACACACCAGCTTACTTTAAACTATGAATGCCAATTTCTGATTTAAAAAGAAAAGAAAAAAGAAAAGAAGAAAGAAACAAGGTCATTGAACCTCCGAAGAGATAAGAAGTACGTACTGGAAAGTGGCTCAACTTGAATAAGATTCTCATATCTTTAAATATGTTTTTTTTTACCTGCCTACGTACTGGTACTGAAAGATTAATTTATTATTTGGGAGTAATAACAAAAGCAAATTTCAATACAAATTACTTGAGACGACAAGAGAACCTTATTTCAAATACATAGAAGTTCATTTATTTAGGTACATCTAAAACAAGTTAGATGTCTGAGCATAGGATTGAGCAGACCTGGATAATTTACCTACAATCAATTGTACCATTGATTAAATACGATTTGGGAGTGCTTATTATCTATGTTTGAATAACTACATGTAATTGCCCTTACATATGTTTTATGCTGTATCCAAGGAACAGGTTATTGACAACGAATGCCTTACCCAAAGGTGATAACCCATTGGTACACTTTATTTTGAACCAGGGTGGCACGATTTAAATTGCCTTCATTTTTTTTTCTTCAAAATTGCCGATTTAAATAAAAAACAAAGAAGCACTTAAGAAATTTTGTTTTGATTTTGTTGATGTGACAAAAAACAAAAAAAAATCACTCGAAAATCATTGTTTTATTTTTAATTTTTGGCTAAAAAATTCATCCTAGTGACAGTGTTTGTATTCCAAATGTCTGATATTAGATCTATTTACCAGAATAATCTGTTTCTTCTATGGGAGTGACATAAATTTAGGGCTTTAACTTAAACAAAATCAAATAAATCGATTTAAATCAAATAAATCCAATTTACTATTTTTTTCTAAATCATGATTTTTTCAAACCCTGTTCTGAACCCATGACTTGACCGCTACAAGACCACTGCTTTAAATACTGCACTTCTACATGTACAATGACTCATAGAACTACATGTACATAATTATAGGACCTACTTTTTGAATGAAGACCTTCCTCCCTCTCACAAGGTCTAAAGCCTCTGTGAAAGGCACCTTGAAGAAGTCTGTATGGGCCATCATGGATGCGCTGATCCCTGATGAAGACTTCACCAACTTGTCATTCAATGAATCCTTCTCATTCTCAGGGATCTGCAAAAAATATGAATATACACAGCATTAGACAATGTGAAGCTGCCTATCTGGAAAGAATATTAGTGGGGATTATGACTTTAAGGGTTAATATTTTATACACCATTGTTTATATCTGTATTCATAGATGCCAATGTAATAATGTAGTGTTATTTTGTTTTCATTTGAAATGCTATTCCAGCTTTGCTGTTTCCCCATACTGTTTTCTTAGCTTGAAATTCTCCTAAAACATTCCAGAGATTATGAATCATTGTATTCTGATAATGTCCTTCACATGATTTGCTTTTTACTTTTAAACTCAAGTCATATATTATTCTTACATATTATTAATCCCAATCTGTCGATATGTGACCAACCTTTATGTTCATTCTATTCTCTACTGTCTGTGTATATTGTTTACAAATAAATGTATGTCTACTTTAGTATTGTCCTGTTTTTCAGGCACTATCCTAGGTTTGGTGTTTTTATGTGCTTATAATCTGAAGTCTTTTTTCAATAAATAAAGTATGTGATATTTAAAAGAAATGAATAGGAAAAGAGGAAACTAGGGTAAAATGTTAATAACCTACCCAAAAGCTACTAATTCTAAACATAGTCCAAGGGGATGTTTTTTAACAATGGAAATTGATATTTTTTCACATGATACTGATGTTGCCTTTAACCACCTGTTGTCTTGGGTACTAAGAACACTCAACATTTCAAATAACATTTGGCACTGGAATGGTTACTTAATACCTAGCATGGGTCAAACATCTATTTTTAAGAACAAAACTATTGAAGAAATGATTTAGCCTTGCAAGCTGAGGAGTAATCGGAAAAATACTTATTACGCCCTGAATACCGACCAACTTTTAAAAAAGTGTCTTTTGGAATATTATTAAAAGAGATCTAAAATAATAATGATAATTTAATATTACTTTCCTGGAGTATAGCACTCATATCCATAACACAATGTGCTTCAGGAGCTCCAATATTGTCCTAAATCTCTCAGAAAAGCACCTTTATTTTGAGGGGCTTATGCAGCAACAAGCAATACATCAACATATCCTTTGACTCCAGGAACATTGGTTGAGCTATGCAAACCTTGAGCAACTAGCCAACAGTAACCCTGTCAAGACAACTGACCACATTTTGTGGTTTGGCTCAATAACTTTTGATTCAGAGCTCTAAAAGTATACCAGATGCAAGAGTAGAAAGAGCAAAATTTTCTGCACACACTATGTCCATTTTCATTGCATGACCATATTGCGTTTGATGCCAGGAATTTAACAAACAAGAATAAGCTTTAAAATCCTTAAATTGGCAACACATTGAGAGGTTCAAAATCATTGCTTTTTATCAAAATTGGCAATTTTTAAAACTTTTTGACAAAATTCATAACCATATAGATTGTTTTCAAAGACAACACCTAATTTTAAGCATGTAGCACTAAAAGAAAAACACTTTTTGTTGCCAATTTAAAGAACTAAATGTGATCAATTTAGCTCTGAAATATTTCCCGTCCTGAAAGGGTTAATAGTAACTTTGTAGTCACCTCTAAAGCTCATAACCATCTAGAATCATATGGAAAAGGGAGAAGCATGGGAGGTGTAGATATTTCCTCATGCAGCTCCATGACAGATATACTGTACATGTACCAACAGAGATCCAGTGCAAGAGCACAAGACTCTTCTCTGTGGAAATCCCACTATTTTCCCATGCAACCCCATGACAGGTACACCACCGAAGATCCAGTGCAACACCACAAGACTCCTTGCTGTGAAAATCCAGGCTAGATCTCTTGAACAGATCATCATACTGACCAACTGCTACCTTCCAAGCAATGCTGGCCCGCAAGAAATAGCAGAATACCAGGTTGTCTCTACACCATATCCCACATCCTAGACACCCACAAACACATCTTGAACATCAGTGCAGGAAACTTGTTCTTTGCTTTTCAAATAGCACTCGTATTCATAAAAGAATGTGCTTCGGGAGCTCCAATATTACCCTAGGGCCCTGTTTCATAAAACTAATAACGACTGCCCCATTTCTATGACAAATCAGATTCAAGGATTTCAGAAGATTATAACAATTACTGTAACTTGATATTGATAACAAGTTTTATGAAACGGGGCCAAGCTCAAGCTAGGTTCCCAATTTTTAAGCTTACACCCTGTTTCATAAAACTTGTTATTAATAAGAAGTCACAATGACTGTTATAAGCTACTGAAATCAGAGCATTTGATTGGCTGAGAGCAAATTTTGTCATAGATGTGTTGCAATTGTTATTGATAACAAGTTTCATGAAACAGGTCCCTGGAATTCCTTCCTACCAGGTACTCCTTCCATTCAACAAAGTGGAGAGTATATAGATTCATGTCTTGCCAAAGAACTTTAGAGCTTTACCATGACTCATGACTTTCCCACTTGCAGTGGGGAGGTACTATAGGTTTTCCCGGCCGAATTCGTCAAAACAGCATTCAATTTCATGATCAAGCATTCAAATTCATGCAGTTTTTAGTCCATCCCTTTTCCAGTGTTTCAATTTAACACTTTTTGCGTTCAATTTATTTTTTAAACACTGAAATTAGTAAAACTATCGTTCAAATTAACTGCAATTTGATTCAATTTGGTAATGAATAACCGTCATTCAATTTCGCCAAGTTTGAGTGGAAGAAGAAATTCCTTGCTGAATCGCGGTTTCATTTTCGTCTTCAGGCAATCACTTTCGCACTTACGCCATTCAATTAAAACAACGTAAGTGGTTTCTATCTCTTTTTCATTTTCATTTTTATTCTCTTTTTTTTAATTTCTTTTCTGTCATTATACATTTGACATTCACATTTCTTTTCTTTTTTTTTCAATTTATATGACATTATTCTTTAATCTTCTGTGGTCTACTTCTTTATCTTTGCATACAATGAGTATAAACTGCCTGTCATACATCATGTACATGGTCATGGGTTATATATATATTTTGTTGTGGTCTTCAGGGTCTTTATTTGCATATCTGTGAGGGGGTTTCTTTTCATATTTTTTTTTCTTTTCATCTTTTTTCATCTTTTTAAAGTCATATACTCGTTTTCTTCAAGTTGTTTGACTCTCAACAGTATGTTTCATCCATCAATTTCCTGACCATTCAGACACCTGGGCATGTATGTCTGTGAATGGTTGAACCACTGGGTACACTTGGCAGGGGTAATGGCGTCGACACACCGCTCTGCAACTTCTCCTAGAATGTTGCACCGCCACTGTTGCATGTTGACTCCAGCTCGCTCAGCTGCCATCCTGTCTCCGACCCGACCTTGCCACTCAGGTTGCGCCAGGCATTTCTTCACTTCGCTCTTAAATGAAGAGTGTGCCATCTCAGTCATATTTAAGAATGGCGAGTAGGGAGGAAGGAGCTTCGTTTCCATGAGAGCGTTGGCATCCGCTGGTAGCTCAGCTCTTACGTGCGGCCTAGCGTTGTCATAAATCAAGATGACTGGCTCATCATCTGGAAACATTTCGTTGCATTCTGCGGCTGTAGCAGCGAGGAAATGCTCGAACCTTTCCCTGGTGACAGTCTCGAAAGAGATTTCATGATGAACGAGACCAGCGGCTGCAGAAACTGCAAACGTCACATTACAGTTACGACCTCTTTGCCCGTGTACAACCCTCCTTGCCGGAACGCCTCGTAGTGCCCTTCCTTGAGTACGACGTGTCCAAATGTTGTAGCCACATTCGTCAATGAAGACACAATTGGCAACGATGCCGTGCTCCAGGAACCACTCGGCATAGTCTCTTCGTTGTTGGATCACTCGTGGTGAGTTTCTAGCGTCAGGTACATCCTCTGCGAGCTTTAGCGTGAAGAGCATGCCATCGAGAGTTCTAGCAATCGTCGACAAGGACACGCCTGGCTTTTGAGGAAGACCTTCCCGAAGCTTGTCCTTCATCTGGGTGAGTGTAAGCAAAGGGTTGGTCTCAAGGGCATCCCGAAGAAAGTTCTTCATCTCTTCGTCCATTTTGGAGTTATGTGCCCCTCCTCTTGGAAGCTTGTTAGCTCTGCCAGTTTCTAGATAAGTTCGTACAATAGATCGAGCAGTAGACCTTTTTATCCCGAGATTATCTGCTAGTTCAAGATAATCTTGGTTGTTTCCTTCGAATGCTTCAACCAAGCGACGTCTGTCGACATCAGAGATACGATTGTATCGTACACGAGCTGCCATGATACCTGGTTCTAAGAACTATACCAAACTGAAGAACCTTCTCTGACAACGATTATCGGTGTAATGAGAGCTATCTGCTAAATGCTATCATAATGTTGTTCTTTCTACATTCATGATTTTCATGAAAGCAAAAACATACACTGACTCATTATCATAAGATGAAAGACATTGCACAAATGTCTAGACCTTTTCGGTTTGGGTGCTTTTTTTTTAAATGTTAATGTATATATAACGGGGGGGGGGGGGGGGAGGAGGCTTCAAGCATGCCTAACATAAGCACTGACACCTGAACACACCTGCAGCTCTGAACACCTTGCTCTTTCTTCATTCGTAATTTTCATATAAGCAGAAACATGCATTAACTCATTTCCATAAGATGAAAAACATTGCACAAATTACGAAACTGTATGCCTATTCATGAAATTGTTTGCGCAGATTCTTTCCACGTCCTGTCCTGTGCGAATTTGAATGCTGTTTACATAGATATTTAATTTGAATGATCTTTCTGCACTTTTGTATTCTAACAGTAGTAAATCGCATGCTTAAAAAATCAAATTGAACGATAATATTTGCTTTTTAAATGCTGATCCACATTGTCAATCAATTTCGCGTGAAATTGAATGAAAATATCGTTGATTCCGATGATAAAATTGCGAAGATGGGCGGGAAAACCTATATTACATCTCTATAATAAACATCATCTACATGAACTTACTGGAGTATAATGAAGCTTGTTTTCAGCCAGGAACTGGGTGACGGATTCACTGTATTCTCTCAGGAATCGATATCGGAACAGATCCAGCTCCTGCTGAATGAACCATCGCCTAAGGTCTTCCCTGCATGGCAAAGTTGGACAGAAACCAAGAGAGGGCAGTTAGACAAAATACACATTAAAACATTATAACTTGTTTATAGATATTCAAGAAATTGAAAAAGGAACCATTCAATTTTTGTTAACCCTTTCAAGACAACTGACCACATTTTGTGGTTTGACTCAATAACTTTTGATTCAGAGCTCTAAAAAATATACCAGATGCACGAGTAGAAATATCAAAATTTTCTCCACACACTATGTTCATTTTTATTGCATAACCATATTGCGGTTGATGCCAGGAATTTTAAAAACAAGAATAAGCTTTAAAATCCTTAAATTGGCAACACTTTGAGAGGTTCAAAATCATTGTTTTTTGATCGAAATTGGCAATTTTTTCAACTTTTCGACAAAGTTCCTACAAATGTATATTCTTTCAAGACATTACAATTGATGAGAACCATGTAGCATTAAAAGAAAAATATTATTGTTGCCAATTTGAAGAACAAAATGTGATCAATTTAGCTTTTAAATAATTCCTGTCCTGAAAGGGTTAAGCAAAAGATGTACTTAGCATCTGCTATTACATAAATCAACCATTTCTAATTTCAATCTACTACAAAATTTATTCAAAACTGAAAATTCTGTTTCAAATATCTATGCCCCTGCCACACGGTTGTGAGATCAGTTTTGGGGAACAACAACAATCTGGCACATTGGCTTGTCATTTTCTTTTCTTTGCAGCAGAAATTGAACTAGAACCACTGTGATCTGGCTTTTATGAAAAAAACTGCTTTTGATGTTCTGAATCTCTGAAGTGTTTACTGTTCAAATTGAAAAATTCCTAACGTATCGTCCGAATCTGAGGAGGTGCTACAATTATTTTGAAATGTTCTAATTTCTTCACATTGCACCTCGAGGTGAATGCCACATAGTTGAGAGAGAGAAGGAGATTAAAACAAACCAGTTCTTTGTGGTTCGTATTTAATCCCTACCAAGCCAACTATTCTGTAACATTCCCCCATGGCTGGCCACCCATAAAAGGCATAATAAGACTTGAAATCTGATGGATGTTTCACCCCTATTTATCATACTTTCCCTTCATCCTACACAATTAATTTCTAAATAAAATGTATTCCCATAATATATCATTCTAAAGAATTCATCAAATGTAAATCATTTTCCACCCTCAAATCTCTTTTTAATGATTAAAAAGAAAATTTCCATTTTTTGTCGAAAACTTCTTGGGTGGAATGCAGCCCACGGCCAGCTACAAGGATAATGCGCGGGAATATCCGGCCTAGGCACGGTAGGGGTTAAAAATCGCTACAGAGTGACTGGACCGTTAGTCCAAGGAGAGTTCAACTACTTACGATCTGCAGTATGCTAGCCTGAGAATGAAATGCGAGATGCGGTCGTCTCTCTTGTGAGCTGCCAAATCTTCTCCACTCATCTGTCATAGAAAAACAAAGGAAATCTGTGATTATGCATCTGTGCCTAATTCAACTGAAATCATTATTATAATCATATTCTGATTAGAGTAAAATTTGCTCTGATTTTGCATCATCCTGAAAATTCTGAAATAACTGGGAGGCGGCATGCTATACCTGCTGCACCACTCCAGATGTACTTGGATTATATCAACAGGATTATAGATCCATCATCTCAAACAATGCTTCTACATGTACTTACTGGTCAATAACTTCATGATGAGCTTGCATGATTACATGTCTTCTCCATGATAAAACCATGCTTACAGCATAGTCACTTAAGTCTGACAAAGTATTGGCAAACTAGAACTGGTTTACAGTAAAATGTACAGGTAATATTCAACATTACCAGAAATTAGACAAAAATGTTCAATTTTCATTTTATCTGAGGAACTTTGTTAAAACAAATTTCCTGAGGCCAATGGAACAAGACTGCCTTGTTTTACTTATTTAAAAATTGTACATGTATATAAACCAGTGCTTTAATATTTTTTTTTAACCCAACATAACAAATAACTGGGACCTGGAACCAAAAAGTTACTTTGTCACAATGGCAGTTTGTTGAAACGGTAGGCCTATACTTTATAATGAGGTTCTGCTGTATAGACCTCTACCTGTCAATTATAATAAGGTAATAAACTAGGTACGAACATATGAATCTTTACACTTTACTTTACAAAGTTTCTGTATGCTCTAGAAAGTTAACCTTTTAAAATTCTTTAATACCATTTTCTGAACGGGGACAGTTATCTTGTTTTTGAGCAGGTATGATTTGGGATACAATACCTTCTTGTGAGCAATGGGCATCAGTTTCTTGAGTTCTTTATCCATCCTCTCGTTGTACTCCTCGCTTCCCTTGACATGACGGATACCAACAGACTCAACATGCTTTAAAACTGAAATTAATGAAGAAAGACAACCAAGATTAACAGAATTTGCTTCTGAAATCAATATTTCCTGTGAGATTAATTCCTGTTTATGTTGTGCAATCAATTCTGATTTTATTTCCTTGGTCTCTTTTTTTTTCCACCTTAAGCTGTCTAACTGTGCTGGGCACACAGAAATATCTTAGATTGGCTGCAATCCTTTTCCGTTTGAAAATTCCATACACCTCTGCAGATTGTATACAGCTGATGAAACTTTTGCAAGGTCTGAGTGTTCTGTCATGAATTGCCATTTACCTTTCCCTCAGACTCTGTCAGGCAATATCATTGTTGAGCCTGATCGGTTAGTCACGGACGGACATTTGACAAATTTTGAAAGTTTGAAGGCCTGTAAAAAAGAAGTATTTATTTGCAGAGTTATTTTATGTTTAGTTGTGAAGGACATCATGGAAGGAGTTGAAATTTGATAAAATTTGGTTGCCATGGTCGTCTACTAAAATTATATCCCAGGAAATACATGTATTCAATGTCACGGACGGACAAAATGCCTACTCTTAACCGATCAGGCTCTGTTATGAATCATGTCATGCCATGAACATGAATGATGATTAGATTTGTAGATCTACATGTACATGATCTATGTTACAACATGGTCATGACGGTTCACTCATGATCATGGGCCTCGTGGGTAAAGTTTTCCAGTGGCGCTATCATCACCCCTTCGGAAACTTGCCTCTCTCAGCACCATGCTGCTTATTGATTTTCAACAAAAAAATTAGTTGTGCCACGCTTTTCTGCTCCCAAGATAACCTTCTCTATCACTGTTTTGGCAGGGGGAAAAAATTACAAGACTTGACAGGCCTGAAATGATACACTGACCAGCTGATTTTTCTGTGTGATCTGCACATCTTCTGTGGCATCGGTGCATTCAAGTAGACCTACATGTAGATCCCATGTCTAATGTTAAATAATTTATGAATGGGTGTGATTGTGTGTGCTAGCTCAACTCAAGTGAAGCTGTTATTTTTTCTTCCTCTCTCTCTCTTTCTGATCTAGACCCTATACAGTGCAGGGTTCTCCACTAGCGGTTTTACCCGGGGGCTCCGCCCGGGTAAAATTTGAAAAACCAGTTTAGCGCCCGGACAAAAACTTGATGCACCAGGATATGAAAATTGACATATTTTCACGCACAGACAAGACAGCATCAAGACCGCACGGCATTGCGCAATCAAGCATCGACTTAAAATAAAAACTTACTGGCATGATCATGTCGGGAAACCCGCACGAACGCATTATCTATTTGCATGAACCACGTCGAATTCTCATTGCGATCACGGCCACATATAATGCACCATCTCGACGCAGTGCACTATAATACGTATGCCGTCACGAAACCGCAAATTTGACGCCGTCGCGAAACCGCAAATTTGACTTCGGAGGCCAACGAACACAAGAGCCCCCGGACAAAATACAGACCAGTGGAGAACCCTGCAGTGTGTCCCAGAAAAAAACGAAACCCTAAAACAAAGGGTTATTGTGACCACACTATGTGCTCTATGACAATAATTATCTATTTTCCCCAAACTAGAAGTATTATGCTTTTACATGTAAGTGATACCTTGATGGCATCCATCTGTACATGCTTTACCGAGCAGCAGCATTTTGAAAATGACATGTAAAAACTCAGTTGTGCCAGATTTGGGTAAAACCGTGAAAACATTAGGATCACATGCAAACATGACACTATAAAGGGAAATACCAGCTTTAAGAGATATGATACGTGAAATTCCTTCATGTGATGACATGCATTCAATCAGAAATTCATAGAACATGGGTCGATACCAATGTCCAGTGGTGGCAGGGGTGTACGCCCCCCCCCCCCCCAATTTCCTAAATCAGTAAATATCCTTCAAAAGATAAAAAAATGTCCCTCCTGTGCTAGAAAAGGTGCCCCTCCTGAGGTGGGAAATTGCCATAATCTTGATATTTTTTCTGCCTTATGTGCCCTTTCAACCTTGTATTTCCTTTTGATGACAATGAAAAGTGCCACTTACTTTACTTTTATGAAAAATATCACCTTTTCCCCCGCTTTGTTCTTAAAAGAAATTGCAGTTCTTCAAAATCCAAAAAATACTTTTCATTTCGATTGCAGGTACTATTTCAATACAAAACCTGCCCTTTCTTTACCCCCAACATCAACAAAACATCGACTATCCTTCATTTCATGATGAGGGCTTTATCCTTACCATCGTTATTGAAAGAAACACATGAAAACAGTCTTCTCGCAGGGTTTTAAAAGTCATGTTACATTTTGGGTTATGTTCGCATGTGATCCTAATTATGTTTTCATGGTTTTACCTAAATCTGGCACAACTGAGTTTTTAGATGTCATTTTCAAAATGCTGCTGAATGTACGGATGGATGCCATCAAGGTATCATTTAAAAGCATAATACTTTTAGTTTATGGTAAATGAATAATCATTGTCACAGGGCTGCCAACTCTCACGTATTGAGCGTGAGACTCACGCAATTCACCCAATTCTGACTGTCTCACTCTGATAAACAAATTCTCAAGCTGAACCCCCAAAATATAAAGTAACAAAAAAAAAAACTCTCCAAAATCTCTGATATTCCAAATATTCAATATGCCCAAGGCCTTTCGAGATTTTCCCGTGGGCACAAAGCAAAGCTTAACCAATGAAAATCATTTTCGGTAGTGCGCAAAGATTGGATTGGATTGGATTACGATTGGTTATACTGCGTGTATGTATATACGTGTGACGACTATGATGAGTGTAACTAGATGGCTGGACTGACATGGCTTTGGCGCGGCAGCCCGCCCGGGGTCCCAGCCCAGCCGCGCTGCATACGTGGCTCAGCAGAGTTTGCCGTCGATCGTACACCAACGTAATAGCCAGCACATCCCTCTACGGCCGGACAGCAGGATCTTTAATTTAAGTTTAACTCTTGAAATTCGTATTAAAAATCATACAGTAACAAATCTGGAACTTTGTAATTTTTCATGGTCAGTAAACTACATGTGGCATTAAGAACAATGTAACCTATTTATTACTTATTCAATTCAATTTTAATAGTAAATTAATATTAATGCTGCTTTGGCTATGACTGTGTACGTGTTGAAATCATGACTAAAGTATGCACCAGATTGCACCATTTAAAATGTAAAATTGTCAAAGCTCCCTACCGTGGAAGGGGGGACACCCCCCCCCTTCCACCCCTCGTTCGCTTCGCTCCCTCGCAATGTCTCACTCTAAACTCTCACTCAAGGTTGGCAGCCCTGTTGTCATACAGCACATAGTGTTGGCACAATAACCCTTTGTTTTAGGGTTTCGTTTTTTCTGGGATGCACTGTAGATCTACCCCCCCCCCCCTCCATCTCTCTCTCAGTGTACTCATTCACTGATAAGCGAGGACTACCCAAAGTTTTGTCTTAACAAAGAATAACAATATTATAAATGTCATGACTCATGACATTGTCACTGTTTTGACAAAACAATGTCCATTCAATTTCATTTTTTTCTCTTTTAATTATCTCACTCCGGCCGTCACTTGCATGCCATGGAGGATAGGGATAACTGTCTAGCACCGAGATTCATCAGAAATGCACTTAGGCCCACACCACGTAATACTATAGTGCAGGGTTCTTGCTAATTTTTCTGATAGCAGGTAATTTATCATTCACAGGCGGTTACTCCAAAAAAGCAACAGGGGTCTGGGGGCAGTGAAGCCCCCAGCGGGGTCCAGGGGCAGCGCCCCTAGCTTTTGCAAGAATTGATAAGGTAAAATCGTCCATTCTTCCAATCTTCCAGACCCTACATGTACAAGGAAATTACTTCTTTTAACCCTTTCAGGACAAATGACCACATTTTGTGGTTTGGCTCAATAACTTTTGATTCAGAGCTCTAAAAAATATACCAGATGCATGAGTAGAAAGAGCCAAAATTTCTGCACATCCTACGTCCATTTTTGTTGCAACACCCTATTGCGTTTGATGTCAGGAATTTTAAAAATGAGAATAACCCTTAAAATCCTTAAATTGGCAACACCTTGAGAGATTCAAAATCATTGTTTTTTATCAAATTGGCAATTTTTTCAACTTTTCAACAAAATTTGTAACCATGTGTATTGTTTTCAAAGACATTACACCTTATTAGAACCATGTAGCACTAAAAGAAAAATATTGTTGTTGCCAATTTGAAGAGCAAAATGTGATCAATTTAGCACTTGAATAATTCCTGTCCTGAAAGGGTTAAATAAAGAACAAGGCAACACTAAACAGGTTTAAAATGCCAGCTCAGATGACATTGGTGTTATTTTATTTAAAATCCATGTTGTTCAGAAAGTGAATGCATGATTTTTTTTTATATCTGCAGCTATTCTTGATATCCTACAGTCATATGATTTGCACAAGTGAATGAACACAATGAACTCTCATGATTATGATCAAATTTACCACACTGCAGCGTTACAAAAAGGCTAGGATTACCGTAAATAACGTATAAACCGCTGTCGTTAAATTAAACGCACCCCCAACTTTCGACCCCCTGAGCAAAAAAATAAATAAAAAAATCATGATAAATTCAAGTCATGTTCTTATCAAAACGGCAAAATCTAGAGGCAAAAGCATAAAGAAATGATTTAGAAAAGTGTAAAACAAAATTGTACTTTAATTGGTTGTTTCCTGTTTTTTAACTCATTTTCAAAGTCGGGGAACTCTTCGAATCTGAGTCGTTGACCAAAATAAGGCTTGCTCCAAAGACGTGACAAGCCCTTATCAAAGTACAGATACGGTACAGATTCGTGATCGTATCTTAATCACTATCAAAGTGAAAGAAAACATCACAAAACACACATTAACAATACAGATAAAGGCAAACTGATACCTTGCTTAAGAAAATATTTCTAGATAAATCCAAGAACTATCACAGAAGTTTCATGTTTGAAGAGCTATGGCGCAAGGTTTTTCAACAAAATAATCGATCCCAAAACATTTGAAGTTTCCCTCATTTCATACCCATGCAGAGGTAGGTTTGCTCCCCTGCTCCAGCGGCCCAGCAAGTTTGCAAGTTCTGCTAAAATGAGAGAAACGTCTCTGCACATAGCTATTGCATAAATTAATTTGCATACTAGCTCAACCAATGCGCATTGGTTGAGCTAGTATGCAAATTAATTTATGCAGAAGCCATGTGCAGAGACTATTCTCTCATTTTAGCAGAATGTGCAAACTCTCTGGGCCGCTGGAGCAGGGGGAGCGAACCTATGGAGCGAACCTACCTCTGCATGGGTATGAAATGGGGGAAACTTCATACGTTTTGGGATCGATTATTTTGTTGAAGAACCTTGCGCCATAATCTCTTCAAACATGAAACTTCTGTGATAGTTCTTGGATTTAGCTAGGAATATTTTCTAAAGCAAGGTATCAGTTTGCCTTTATCTGTATTGTTATTGTGTGTTTTGTGATGTTTTCTTTCATTTTGATGGTGATTAATAATACGATCACAAATCTTTACTTTGACAAGCGTTACGTCTCGAAGCCTTGCTTGGTCCAGTGATAACTCCTTGCTTGGTCAATGGACTTGAATTTTGGGTAGCCCTCATTGAGAGTAAAGCTGCCACCGTGGTTTAATTGTGCCGGGTTTGTGTCACGGCATGAACCTGTTTGTGGGTTGTATGTATACGCAAGTTAGGCTTTTGATTTTAACATCAAAATTAATTTGTAAAAATATGTCGTAGCATTTAGACTTACAAAACAGTAAATGAATTCTCTTTGATCATATAAACAGGACCTTAGCCCCCTAGATTATTGTCAGTTTTGGTGATATATGACTCTTCATTTGTTTTGGGCTTTTTTAAGCCCAGCATCGTGTATTACCCGCAACCCCGACTTATGCTTATTCCGCACGCGCGCTAGCGCACTAGCCCTCGTCGAGTCAGTTTAGTTTTGTTTCTTCTTGCTTTCTCGATCTCTCGCTCATCGGCTGTGTTTAGAGCTGTTTCTTCCCGTTTCTTTACGACCGCTTTCACAACACCGCTGTGAAGCTTGTGTAAACTGAAATTTGAGATAGCGACTTGTTGAATTGAATCGAGACTGATTTTATATAATATATATATATATATATATATATTTTTTTTTTTTTTTTTTTTTTTTTGTGAGGCCACAGCCGGTTACGATCGACGTTACAGCCGGAAAAAATAGCCGGTTACCGGCTATTATATTAACAAGAACCCTGATAGTGGTCACCACTTTTATATTTTCCATCAATTTACAAACAGAGAAACATGGATCTAACATTAAACCTAACAATTAAGTTAGTTACCTTCCAGTCTCCGCTTTGCAAGCTCCTCGAATTCACTGAGGGAAATATTCTCGATGGGTGGAATGCGATAAAATAGCAAATGTGGTTCTTTCGTTTTGTCGATGAACGATTCCTTCTTGATCCTCTTTTTTGTGCTGTTCTCTGAGAATTCCATGTTCGTCTACTTCTCTCAAATCTTTGGAGGGCTTACGAAATAGTAAGAGGGAAAACATAAAATTTTATTTCACACAGTACAGAATTTTGATGTGTCTAGGCTATGGCCCATGGGTCTTCTGTGTAAAATCAACCGGGTACATTTCCCGTACAAAATTTCCCGCGTTTGCCATGATCACCCGCAAGAGGGCCAGCGCAGCCAGGGTGTCGTATTTTCCTAAACACGAATCCACGCGAATCCAAGATGGCGGCGCCCATGAGCATCATGAATAATGTCAGATGGATATCCACATCACTGAAAATCTCCAGATTAAAAGTATCTTGTGGAGTTATCTTACCAGCAAGATACTTATCAGCAATTACATCATGCAAATCTTTGGTATATAGAGAACATGGAGATCCACTAAAGGTGGTAAAGTAAGTTGTCAACCAAGTCAATTTTATGATGTAGTCC
Source organism: Heliocidaris tuberculata (assembly GCA_025618425.1). Lineage (NCBI taxonomy): Eukaryota > Metazoa > Echinodermata > Echinoidea > Camarodonta > Echinometridae > Heliocidaris > Heliocidaris tuberculata. The sequence goes on from CM046841.1 coordinate 19,232,636, forward strand.
CACACGTTTTAAATTGTGTGTCGTGTAACTCTAAGGTAAGGAATCGGATACGCGTCAAGGGGGGGGGGGGGGGGGGGGACGGGGTGCACTTATACAATGTAGAAGGGTCCCTGAATCAGGTAATCTAGCAAGTTTAAGAAAATTAAATCTTGCTTAGAGCAATTTTGTTATCTGTTTTTGACTGCTGCAACATGCAACAGTCAACAGTGAATGTTTGACACAGTGAGGAAGGTGGGGGAGAAACATGAGATTGAGAAAATGATAAAAAGGAAACAAAGAATATCATGAGACACTTGTACATGTACAAGATTATCTGAAGATAACCTTGTACTCCAGACTAGCTTTTACAGGTGAATAGGCTTCAATAGCTTCTGTGTGTATCAGCGGGCCTTGTTCCAGTCTAGACAATTCATACACGAGAGGAAAATAATTATTTAAAATTTCATTTTCAATTCTGATTCCCCAAATTTGTGGCACAATAAGAGTTGAAGAGTCCTTGAATCAGGTAATCTAGCAAATTTAAGAAAATTAAATCTTGCTTAGAGCAATTTTGTTGTCTGTTTTTGACTGCTGCAATGAATGTTGGACACATCCCACATAGGCAAGGGCCTATGAGTGGAGAAAATGATAAAGGAAACAAAAAATATAATGAGAGAAAGGATGGAATAAAAGATAATTGATAGAAGGATAAAAGCAAGGAATAAAAAAAATGAGAGATAGAGAGAGAAATGATAAAAGGAAAAATATAAACATGAGGTAAGGTGGAAGAGAACATGATAATAACAATGGCCACTTATAGCGCTCATATCCTGATTATAGCTAGCGCTCAAGCATATTAGGTCTCCCTTTACACGTACACCTGGATGGGGAGTGGCAAATGTAGATTAGTATCTTGCCAGTGGATGTTAGTGCCATGGTGTATCTTGTGCTCTGCACGAAAGTGAAGATGGAAAGCAAAAAAAAAGAATAAAGAATAACATAATGAAAGGAAAGCTGGAAAGGAAAGCTGGAAAGAAAAGAAAAATTATAGAAAGATTTAAAAAATAACACTACGAAAGATAGAGGAATGATAGAAGTATGAATATAAAGAGTAACATAAGAAAAGATGAAAGAGAAGATAAAAGGAATCAAAGAATAACATTACACAAGTAAAGATGGAAAGCAAAAAAAAAAAAAGATTGGATAAAAAGAATAAATATTAAGAGTAACATTAGGAAAGAGAGAAGAAGAGATGATAAAAGGGATCAAAGAATAACATAATTAAGGAAGGTGGAAAGAAAAATATAGAAGGATAAAAAAAAAAGGATAGCACTACTACACCTTTTTTTATCCTTTTTTTTTTTTTTGCTGCTCAAAAAACACATACCATACATAAAATTCCTGAAAAATTGTCGAAAATTTCTACCCAGTGAGCTGTGCCGCACCACAACCCGACTGTTTGTTAAATGCCAATTTTATGAATTCTTGGCATTGAAAAAACAGATATTCCTAAAAATAATAATTAGGGAAAGTTTGTAAGAAGGAAATTTCCCGAAGTTTGATTTTGACCCCCCCCCCAAATTGTGACTCGAAAGATAATGGGGGAAGGGGGGGGGGGGGGGGGTTGTCGGTATTTACTCAGGTAACCTGTAATCTTGCAAAAGGATAGGCCTACATCAAGAACTGTTATTTCATTGTTTGATTATTCTTATCCACATCCATGAAGAGCGACATTTCATTGAGATTTGTAGTTAGGTAATGATTTTGGTCTTCCTTTTCTTTCTTTGGCTCTTTTTCTCCCTCCTCACTTTCTTCTCCTTTTCCTTCCTTTCCTTTCTTCTTCACAGTTATCTTCTTTTTTTTTTTTGCATTTTGGAGGGGGTGACTGCCCCCCCCCTCCCTTATGTGCCTGTCCCTCTCAAAAGGTATCAGAAAAAGAATGTATATCATGATTATCAGCAGGATTTGTTGTTTACTTTTCATACCAGGTTAGAAGAGAGGCCTATGCCAGAGGTCAAGGCTGACTCTGTTCTTGTGAAGATGATAGCCTCCCCAGTCAACCCTGCAGACATCAACTCAATACAGGGTATTTGCAAGCTTTCAAAAAGTTGCCAATTTGTACACAAAAGAATATATAGAATTTATTCCAGGTTGCCAATTTAGAGATGTCAGTGCTTATTTTTTATTGAATTGTTCTCTTACTCATGAACGGCACATTGACCTGCAATGGAAATGGGCTTGAAAAAAAATTCAAGTCATTTTTACATTACATTCCGTACAATAATGATGATAATCTTTAGGACTCATCTAATTTTTAAGAGAGTGAGAGAGAAAATTCATCATGAGAAATATTTCCCTTACAGTTACATAATATGCATTTATATATATATATTTTTTTCCTGTCAGGTATATATCCAATCAAGCCAGCCTTCCCAGCTGTGGCAGGATTCGAAGGAGTGGGAGAGATTCAAGAAGTTGGTGACAATGTCAAAGATTTGACACCAGGAGAAACAGTTATATTCCCAGCTAGTGTGACAGGTTAGAAAAATATAGCATGATATATGATTCACTTGCTTTTTGAAAGATACACTAATTTAGGTTTTGAAGAAAAACAAAATCAAATTAGAAGGGAGGGACAGCAAGGTAACCAAATGAAATATGAGAAAAAAAAAACCAAAGATGAAGGGTTATCAAATCCATTTTGTCCGCAAGTACCCATTTACTAAATGGAGATAGAAACCCAAGTTAAAAAAAAAAGGAAATGGCATTTCCTTTACAACTTTACATTCATGTTTTTTTTAAGTTCTGAAAAAACATCCTGTTCTAGTCATACCAAACCCAAAAGAGAGTAAGAGACTGCTACATGACACGGCAGGCAATGTCAGAAATATTTTAAGGAAATGTCATGGTCTGTATTTATCATTATTGTAAAAGAATTAAAAAATATATTTGGCTGTATTTATATGTTCTGAATTGCTATTTAACATGTCTGTCTTTCTTTCCACTTTGTGTTCACACAGGTACTTGGTGTTCACACATTGCCTGTCCTGCCAATCAAGTAATGGTGGTCCCTAAAGACACACCCCCTCTTGTTGCAGCAACAGTTAAAGTCAACGCATGTACAGCATACAGAATGCTGGCTGATTTCGAGAATTTGGTAGAAGGTAAGTTTTGAGGTAACAAACAGGAAAGAGAGAGAGAGAGAGAGAGAGGAAGAGAGGTGAAAAAGAAACAAAATAAAAATCCCTAAACCAGTTGATGACAATACACATATTTGAATGTCAAACCAGAATACAAAATACAACATATTCCAAACGTTGCTAGAGCTAGACAATTACTAGGAGAAAACTATCATTTTTAGATAAAGAAAGTCATGTTATGTTGTTTGTTTGTTTTTTCCAAGAGTCCTATGTGATAGTCTGAACCTGTTTAGACAGTAGTGTTTTGGTTCAGGTTTATGGCTTTGATATCAAACAGTCACTTTCTGTCTATAATTGGGTTTTTCAGACTAGTATCAATCAGAGTCAGACCTGGTTGATATCTAAGGACTGGTCAACCTGCAAAAGGAGCGCATCCGAGCTGGTCACAAAAAATAATATTTCACGTATGGTAGTGTCTTCATTATTTCTTTCTTTCTTTCTTTCTTTCTTTCTCAATTAACCAAACTCTCAATTCCACATGTTATTTCATGACCAACTTGGATTCAAGACATCTCTAATTACCGGTAACCCTTCTCCTCCCAAGGTGACACAGTGATCCAGAATGCAGCTAATAGTGGAGCTGGTCAGGCAGTGATACAGATAGCAGCAGCCAGAGGGTTAAAGACTATCAACATTGTGAGAGATAGACCCAACCTGCTGCAACTAAGGGACTACCTTCATGATCTCGGGGCAACCGTTGTGACTACAGAGGGCGACCTTCGAAAAGCAGCCTTGTCTCTGCTCAAGGTTGTTGTCTTGCATTTGATTAAGTTGAAGTGAACATTTTAGGTACAACAAGTCCTTATTTTGTTGTTTGTTTGTTTGTGTGTGTTTTTTTGTTTGTTTGTTTTGTTGCTGTTTTTTTTTTTGGGGGGGGGGAGGGGGGGTAGTGAATTATTTCATTGGTCAGAAAAAGGTGGTATACAGTCTATGTCAGGACATATTACCCCATAACTGTATTGTCCTCCTATAGTTTTCGAAAGTAATTGAAGACAACTGATTATTAATTCATTCTTAGGCAATTAGATGCTCTTAGAAAATAAACATAACATATTTTAAGAGGCTGTACAATACACTTGGTATGACCTTTAATCCATCACTGTTATTCTTTTCTCCACAGGACTTGCCAAAACCTAAACTTGCCCTGAATGCTGTTGGTGGAAAGAGCATCATTAGTCTTGTGAAACAACTCCAGTAAGTAATCTTTTTTGAGTTGAAAGACTGCTGCAGTAAGACAGTTGTAATGCATCTTGATAAGATAGTTAAAGACTAGAATCTTATTATTTATGGATGTGTATTTTTTAGTGCTGGTATCGACACGCCTGATGTCGCCACTATGGCAACAAAAGTACTGGTTTTGGACTTTGCCGACATGTCGGCACGCATGCTCCGATGGCGACATAAAATGGGTCTTTTTACATGTACCTCGCCGTGGCGTCGTGCGCGCGTACGTGATTTGTTTCACATACGCATTAGCAGCGTGCGCGCGCGAAACGATCGCTGCGTATCTAGCTGCGACGACCGGTATACATTACGTACATGTACATGCCTAGATATGCGACACTAGCTGACTCGCACCGTATGACTTTCATTAATGCTTGATAAATTGGATCATACAAAACAAATTTTGGGGCAAATAGTTGACATCTTTGAGAACTGTAAGTGAGTATGACTGCGAGTGTGAGCCCGTGAGGACATAGTGCATGTATTCCATGTAAAGCTCTTGTGAATTTGTGTCGGGTAACTCTGGTTTAATAGTGTACGGTCACTACGGGAGCGACCCGAGTTTAGACTTGTTTGACTCATGTCCAGATGTCGACATGTGTCGACATCGGCGTTAATTTTATTGCGACATGGCGACATAGATTTTCCATGCCGATACCAGCACTAGTATTTTTGGACAAGTTTATTCGCAGAATTTGAAGTTGTAGGTGAAGGGATCAGATCATATCAAATAATTTCAAACTTGTCCAGATGGGGACGTGGGTGGAAGGGGAGGGGGGGGGGGGACACCTTCATTTAATTTTTGTTTTTTTAACTCTTTCAGGACAGGAATTACTTAAAGTGATTGATTAACTTTGCCCAGGATTGAAAAAAAAAAAATCACTGTTCCAGCTAATGCTGTAATCATAATTGCAAACCTTTAGGTCAGACAGGAATCGCCTGAGTCTTATAAGCTGATAGGTCGTTTATATATCAAGATATTTACGATTGAACATTGATGTCGGGATAGAGTACCACCGAATCCTGAAGAACTCTTACGGTTGGCATACCTCGCTCTATCACAATACCCTACGGGCTGGAAACCTGCTCTGAAATCGCCAAGCCCCGGAGCTTGGTTTTTGTGACTGCAGCGCAGCGAAGAAGCCGAGCGACTTGCGCTAGCGATCGATCGCGATTTTCTCTTTTTTAGGATAGTAAACGGGTTCCATTTTCTCTCATACTTTCACATATCCTTAATTATATATGTAGTTAGAGGATTGCACACAATTCACTTGCATTTGAGCTTATTTCACAATTTTTCACAAAGTTAATCAATCCCTTTAAGGGCTAAATTGATTTTGTTCTTCAAATTGACAACAATAATATTTTTCTTTTAGTGCTACATGGTTCTAATAAGGTGTAATGTCTTTGAAAACAATATAAATGCATAAGAATTTTGTCAAAAAGGTGAACAAATATGCCAATTTTGATTAAAAAAACAATGATTTTGAACCTCTCAATTTGTTGCCAATTTAAGGATTTGAAAGCTTATTCCCATTTTTTAAAATTCCTGGCATCAAATGCAATATGGTCATGCAACAAAAATGGGCATAGTGTGTGCAGAAATTGTTGCTCTTTCTACTCATGCATCTGGTATATTTTTTAGAGCCCTGAATCAAAAGTTATTGAGCCAAACCACAAAATGTGGTCAATTTTCTTGAAAGGGTTAATAGCATTCCTATGTTTTCATAAAACCACTGCTTGCTAGCTTAGTTACATGTACTGACCCTTTCTCTCTCTCTCTCTCTGTCTCACTCTAACTTATACTCTTACAGAAACAGTGGTACTGTTGTCACATATGGAGGAATGTCCAAGCAGCCTGTCATGGTCCCAACAGGGTCACTCATATTCAATGACCTCAAGTTCAAAGGTTACTGGATGACCAGGTGGCATGAGCAGAATGCTGGAAGTAAGTTTGACCTTTGACCCAATTTATTTTCTTAAAACTCATTCATGTTACTCAGAGATTGATATGACTGAAGCACTTCATACAAGTACAAGCTTATCTGAAGATAACCTTGTACTCCACAAAAGCTTTTACAGGTGAGTAGGCTTCAATAGCTTTTGTGTGTGTTAGCAGGCTATGGTCCATTCTAGATCATTCATACGGGAAAGAAAAAAATATTTAAAATTTCACTCTCAGCTCTGAAACCTCAAATTTGTAGCATAGAGTAGATGCTGCAAAGTGCGGCTAGTAGCTGGTGTGCGGCCCGTCCATCGTTTGCATTTCAAAATCACTTTTTTTGCAATGCAAACGATGGACCGGCCGCACTTCGCAGCATCTACCATAATAATAGTTGAGGAGTCAGGTAATCTAGCAAATTTAAGAAAATTAAATCTTGCTTGGATCAAATTTGTTGTCTGTTTTTGACTACTGCAACAGTGAATGTTGACACAGTCCCACATAGGCAAGGGCCTATGAGTGATGTTGATATGGGACTAATCACTGTTATGATGGTACAGTTGAATAATGAGAAAATCCTGTTTAGTGCACACATACATGTACTTCACTCTTTCAGTCTGACAACCTTCAAAAATTACAAAGTCAACTCACCAGTGATGCTGTTTCACAAAATAAGATGAAATAAAAACTGCTGAAAATGCCCTGCAAGACAGAGGCAGGTCTTTCTTCTCTTCTTGGCTAGGTGTGTCTGCCCCAAGTACCCTTTACTATATACATGTATGTCCAGTATGCAAGGAGTGTGGTCAAGCTTAATTTGCATTTCTCCACCTGAAATCTCTTTCAGTACAAAAGCCTATCCTGGGCTGAATAAAATTTGGAATGCACTTTTCAAAAAGCCTATCCTTGGCTGAATAAAATGAGGCATGCATTTGAATTACCTCCAGCATTAATGACACTATAGACAAAGGCACTTTCACACTCTGTACTTAAACTCCACACTTCACACACTATGGACAATGGCACTTTCACACCGGTAACTGAACGTCATTCTTATTTCAGAGTTCACCACTATTCACCACCAATGGCACAAAAGGCAAAATCTTTAATTTCTCTCCTCTGGCTATATCAGTTTCCCTTCTAAATTTAGGAAAATGAAAGAGTAGGAAAGACAATTCCAATATTATAATGACAATCACTTACAAATATTTTGCTCTGTATGTTTAGGGCTCTATGCCAGTATACTTTTACCATATTAATAATGTTTAGCTTTAAAAATTACTTCTGTTCTGATATTGCACGTTTGAATACAGTAATGAAACTTTGAATGAAACTGAAGGTGACCTGATGAGTGGACTAGTTGACCCATTAGTAGACAGAAGTCAATTTTTAGTTAGGTGGGGGGGGGGGGGGGGGGGAGGGGGGAGCAGGGATTTTACGTCTTTTAGTAATGTCTGTTTTTGTTTCATGATTGTGGGTTCCTGGAAAGTGCACAAAGCAGGGTCTGAATGTGTGATTCATATATATATATATATATCAACATTGTTTGTAATTTTCTTTTTCTCAAATCCTACCAGGCGAGGAATCCAGACAGATGTTTGATCAACTCTGCAGATGGGGTGGATCGGGGCAGCTGAGGGCGCCGCAACACAGACTGGTCGAGGTTGAGGATTATCGCAGCGCCCTGGAGAAGGCTTTGGGTGAATTCTCCACAGAGAAACAAATACTGACATTTGGATCATGATGGACTCTTGTCGATACTCGGAAGTAATGTGATCTCTGAACTTTTCTACTGGAATATCATCATCATTTGTTGTTGTTGTTGAGATCTCGAGACAGAAATATTCAATAAATTTTTAGAAATTGTCTCAATTGATCTTTTGAAGCAATATACTATTGTTTACAATGAATGTAAATGATCCAAATGTGGGGAGGAATGACCTGGTGGGGAGAAATTTTGTGAATGCTTACATTCCCTTAGGGTAGCTCGGCCGAAGCCCGGGTAACAGGGTCTGAGGATTCCTGAAAATTGTTGACTTTCATTCTCCAAGTCTCATGCCAGTCTTTCTCACACCGGGGAACAACACAAGATATGTCAAAAGGTCTAATGCTCTAGCCTACCACCCACGTTCAATGGTCTTTCACTGCGACCATTGAAATTGGGTTACACTTAGTCTGGAAAAGAAAACAGGTATATAGCTGAAGATTAAAGGGTACCAACCACCAAAAAATATTTTGCTCTTTATGTTGGAGGCTCCATGTCATTGTATTATATTCAAAATATGGGCTTCAAATATTAATTCTATATTTAAGAGATATTTCAATTTTAGTTACACTCTCTATGAGTGTAAAAGCGACTTGTGAGTAGACTACTCGACGCACCCGTACGTGCTCGCCAAGATAAGGGCTCGTGCGGAACCAAACTGGAGTTCGGTTCCGCTCGAGCATTTTCATGTTATCCTTTATTTCCTTCATACTCCTTAACTGTTGACATGTAGAATGCCAGATTAAGTTCTTTGAGGTTGATTTTATATTTCCTAGCTCTACACAAATGATTTTTTCAGGTGATTGGGACACTTTAATCTTCCAGTCCGGATTCGGTACAACAAAGTTTATTGAAAGCAGAGAAAACCCACAACATCAGGAAGCAAGCCAGAGCTTCAGAGCTAATTACCTTGCTCCATCATTTTGTATCATCACATAGGTAGGCAAGTAGCATCAGAAGAAGTCAACTTGTGGGAATAATCCTATTTATCATGAAGTAAATAACTATTTTATTTTAGTTGCGGCTGAAACAGGATAGTCCTTGGATCATTTAGTACGGCCATGGGGAGTGGGAGGACCACATTTGCCCTAAAATCTGAAGAAAAAAAGGTCTCTCAGAATAAAAGATTGCTGAGAGAAGATGGTCAATATTTTTCAAACAATTAGAAAGTAAATCAAGGTTATCCGAACTGCTATTTTCAAGCAAAGAGAAATTTTGAGTTAGGGCCGTCATCCCAACCCTTCTAGCAAAACCCTGTATGTATATCTCCTCTTTGTATACCCAACCTACTTTTTTAATGCTTTCATCTTATCTGCTAAAATTTTTTTGTAATATCAGGTAGCCTAACCACCACAATCCTCAATCACTCTACATAAATTAAGGAGGCACTGGTTGAATAAATGGTCAAAAGAGAAAGTCATTTTTGTGCAATATTTTTGTGTATTTTTGTCTATCAGTTGACAAAGTGCAAAATAAATAAGTTTGACAAAAAAGATGCTCAGAAATGGAGCCACCAAGAGTAAGAAAAATTCCTAACATTTGGAAATATCTAAAACATGTTAAAATTCGACACACTAAAAAACTCGAACAATTCTCAATAAGATAAATCTCTATGAAAAATCTCTCAGTACGATATCTTATCCTTTACCACATATAAATAGCAGGTGAACAGAACATCTTCAAAAGATAATTTACAAAGAGTTAATATAAACAAGTTTCAACTGTTGTTTCTTCAAAAAGGCTAAAGTTGTATAAGAAACATGTGTGCAATGTGTAATATCTCCTCGTCAATAGTTTTTATCATGGTAAAATACATGATATTCCACCCTTGCTTCTCTTATAAGAATGGAATTCCATATCTCTATATTTTTCTAATATTGTGCAAATGCTTTGCAAAATTCTACAGTGTCTATGAGGGAAATCACATTATTCAATGATAAGCATGACTTGTAGTTTTCTCAAACACAACTAGGGAATATGATTCCCCCAAATAAAATGTCTAGGAAAAGCATAACACGATATAATACAACAAATCAAAATGAAGACCCTGTAAGAGAGTAATGGCTGAAGTGAGTGATAACCTAATAAAGTAGATTTAAAAAAAAAGAACAGTAAAGACAATATATGTGTACCATATAAACATTGCAAGAGAAAGAAAACTAAGAAATATTGCAAAACCAACACAAAACATAGATAACTATTGGAAAATCGCACTGCCGCGAAAAGTATTTTACAATACAGTGTATAAACATGTACAACAAAGTCCAGAAAGAATGTGTTTGCTGTCAGAAAACAAATACATGTACACACATTGAAATACCAAATAGAACAAAAACGTCTTCCTTACGATCTATTAAAAGACAATTGCTGCTATTATCTTACACGGCAAGATTACGTAACTAGCTGATACTGACTCTGTCAATAAAGTAAAATAATTCAATTGATTTCAGCAGAAATGGCTAAAGCTCCAACAAAAAATAATAGAACACAATATTGCACCGACATCGATCATGTCAAAAGCCCAAAGAAAAGAGTAAAAAGAAAGGGGAAATAATAAATACACTTATGACTTTAGGTATATGCGACTGTAATCTCTTTGCCTGTTTCCTATCTCACTAATCCCTGCTCCAACCACACCTGCTCATCCAGTGTGCTTTGCATGCATGGGTTCGAAACCCATCCCGGATTATCGCCAATTTTATGTTCTCTCGTTGCTGACAAAGAACAGACTCGTGACTTGCAGTTTGATACTACATCAAGGCAGTCATGAGTCTGTTCTTTGTCAGCAACAACAGAACATAAAAACTGTCAAGAGTCAAGGCTTCCATTTTAGTAATGAATGATCAACTGTTTTGTGTTTTATTTGACAAATCCAATAAACAGGGCAATAGATATAGATGGAAGTTGTACACAAACTGAAAAGTAAAGGGGAAAACATATTGTTTCTATGAGAGGAAGTTTTTGAATCACATGATCTACATGAAAGCTTCCATATATACATATTTTTTCCCCTTCAAAATCCCAGAGATGTCTGTCATAAAGGTTGTACATGTAGCACGAACTAAAATTGCTGATAAGTTGAGGTAATAAACGCATAGAACAGCACAACTGGTATGCATATAAACAATAAGCATAAAAACATAGGTATTAAACTATCTCTAAAATATATTACTGAATATCATTTTTAAATCAAGACATGTGATTTATTAAAGGCAAGGCTATATTTTGTTATTTCATGTCAACTACAGTTCAGTTATCTTCCATGTTCATCTATGAGATAATGATGATGATGTTTTTTTTTTAACAGTTAAGGAAAAACAAAGGAATCACACAAGTGAATACTAAAATTCTAATTTAATGTTAAATAGTCTAACAACCGTCCAAACAGACTTTTATGCGAACTTTTCTTTGGCCACTTAAAAAAAAAGGCAATCAACAGTAGCTCTGAAAAAAAACAATTACAAATTTTGAATATTTTATTCCACAGAATTTGATTCGAAATTTCTCTCCAAAAGTAGAGCAAATCAAATGCTTGTTTTTGCCCAAGACTTTACCGTTTCTACAGCTATGTAAGAAGATGAAAACCAAACGCATGAATTCAGAAAGTTGAAAAAAAAAAGTTACCCTCCTAATTGTCCATAATCATCGTTTGTACATAACATCACATCAAATACGTAGAAAAATTGCTGAAGCATTTCTTTCAAAGACCTGGTGCACATAAACAACGCACCACTCTGCAAGGCAATTATGATGCTTTATTGTTCAATTCCTCAAAAGCCCTTCGCTTCCCATAGTACTTTTATGACATACATGGAACTTCTTTTTGAAAAAAGAAGATATAAACTAACATAAATTACTCAAAGTACTTTCAAAACGTCCACCCAAATTCACTCCACCGTGCGAAGCTATTCCTCTTTATGTAGTTCAAAGCCTCTTCTTAATTTTTGAACATTTTTGCAGGTTGCACGTGCTAAGAATATAAAACATTTTGAAGAATATACCAGTGCTACAATCAAATGAATGCTAAAATTCATCTGTATTACATGTGTAGTACTATACAAGTGAGATATTCCAAGTAGCACAACCTACACACCAGAGTTGTAAAGTTTTGTACCCATCTTCACCAGGGTAAACTGTATATAGCCCATGCAGACTATTCGGAAACGATATTGCACGTATGATGAGCACACCCAAAGTTGAAAAAAAAAGATAAAACATTAAAACGAAGCAACATAAACCTTGTTGAAACCAAGAAAAGGAAATCAATTCAACAGTATAAAAAATCTGAGTAAGAAATATTGAAAGAGAGAGAGAGAGATCACAGTGTAATATATTTACATTTCTACTGGTCAATAACACTGACTGTTTCAACATAATCATAATATAATTATTTGCACATTCAACTGAGTTGTGAGAAAGATATTTATAAATCAAAGATTTCCCTTCGTATCCGCCACCGCTTCTCAAAACAACCAAACTCTGAACCTAACTTTAAAAGTACTAATTTACAAAACTTGAAGTAAAGTGTCATTATATCATAACTATAAAACAACATAGTTCTTAGATGTATATAGAATGTAACACTAAAATCATAATCACAAAAAATAACTCAATTTCAGTCACTGATGTAAAGGGGTTGATATATATATATATATATATATATGTATGCTGGTGCTTAGATAATGTGATATCTTGTGAGACATAATCTTGTTTGGGATAATTTTGTAGATTGTCATGGTTTTAAATACCATTGCCCAGGTCACATGAATCATTATAATTGTTCATTATAATTGTCTATTTAGAAAAGATTAAAATCCGTCCTCTAAAAATAGTTAGAAAAGACTTAGAGAAAGGCTTTCAACATGGGAAACTTTCAACGAGTTGTAAAATACATATCAGGGCCCTTTTTTCTTTGAATCTATCATAAACGACAATTTCCACAGGTCTGTGACAAATGTAGTCACAGCCAATCAAATGTACTGATTTCAGCAGCTTATAACAGTAACTTGTTATCAATTTTTTACAAAGTCGAAAGAAACAGGGCCCTGATGTGCTGAGTTGCACTACGAGAAATTTTTGGTAACAGTTCACTCAACCAACTTTTAATCCTTGGTGGACCTCGACCACAACCAGACTTCCAGTCAGAAATTGAAATCTCTCATACATCAAGCATACACTTGGAACAGGTCCAAACTTTCTAGTTTTTAAAAATATACCACTATTTTATTTTTAGATGTTGAGGAATAGGTGATTTTGGAGTGACATAGTGAAGTTGCTTCAGTTGAGTTGGAGCAGCATTTGTTCGAGTTCATCGGCGGATCGGTAGAGGAAGGCGGCCGATTCCCGGTAGCTTGTGATGAGCTGCCGTATGTTAGTGACCTCAGTCTGACTCAGCTGAGTTTTTGAAGTCATCTTCTTGACGCTAAGGTCTGTTGGTCCTTCAAGAGAAACAAAAGAAAGACATGACAGAGTTTTATTCGGAAGATGTTTGCAGTGTAAGACGAAACAAAAGAGGATGATGAATAAGAAGGAGAAAGATGATGATGGGGATGATGATGATGGTGATGATGATGATGATGATGGTGATGATGATGATGATAAATGAGGATGATGAAAATGATGTTGATGATATATGAGGAGGATAATGAAGATGATGATTCTAATAATTATCATAACAATGGTCATGTTGGCAATGATAGTGGTAACATGGTAAGCTCGAATCCACCCTTATTAACTGAAAAAAAAAAACATTTCAAAAAATGATAGGCATTGCGATCATGATACTATTAGAAGGTGGAAAAAATAATAAAATGAAGGATAAGAAGAAGGAGAAGGCAAAGGAGAAGAAGGGAAAGGAGAAGGAGGAGAAGGAGGAGGAGGAGAAAAAGGAGGAGGATGAGGAGAAAAAGGAGGATGGAGGAGAAGAAGGAAAAGAAGGAGAAGGAGAAGGAGAAGAAAGAAGAAAGAAGAAGAAAGAAGAAAGAAGAAAGAAGAAGGAAGAAGAAAGAAGAAGAAAGAAGAAAGAAAGAAAGAAAAGAAGGAAAGAAAGAAAGACAAGAAGGAAAGAAAGAAAGAAAAGAAAGAAGGAAGAAGAAGAAGAAAGAAGAAGAAGAAAGAAGAAAGAAGAAGAAAGAAGAAAGAAGAAAGAAGGAAGAAGGAAGAAGAAGAAGAAGAAGAAGAAGAAGAAGAGTGGTCATAAAATAAGGAAATCAGGGGAAATTGCTCCTATACATATAATATGGGCATGGTTTCCATACCATTTGTAAGTTGAGCATGTTGAGTTGCCTGTAGCACATTCGCTGTGTGATGCGGGGCGATACTGGCATAGTACGGGTCGTGCGTCCCCACCCCATTGAAGCGATAATCAACAGGGCGTGCCGTCAGCTTCGCGGGTGGCTCATCTGGGTAAGTCGTCACCCGACTGGAGGGCGTGGTGTGAGGGGGCGTGGCCCGATGCTGAGGTTGATCAACCCTTACTGGTTCACTCTGTAATGGTAATGGTGATTATTTGAAGAAAAAAAAAAAGAGATAGATTTAGCAGATAACCAAAGCACGCCACAGTAAACTTACAAAAGTACTAGTGGCCTGTATTCTTAAACGCAAAACTAGGGCATTCACTTAGACATTAACTAAGGAATTAACTTTTATGTTTTCATCAATTTCTATGTGACGGTGAATTTCATAATTTCACCTCTTACAGAAGTTTGTACTCAATCATGCTTTAAAACAAGAAAGTGAAATATATCCACGGACTAAAGGAAATATAGAAATATTAAATTTTAAAACAAACACAGACCTGCCAACCCTGAAACCAGAAATAGGGACAAATGACAAGGCAGAGGCTGAAAAAAGGGACATTTCTGAGTTTCTTATACATTACTACAGACAGTGGTAGAAGTGGCTCTTTCTTTTACCGAAAATCGGGATTGTCCCTGTTAAATAGGGACAGTTGGCAGGTATGTAAACATCTAAATATTCAACACTTACATTTTCCCTTCATCAATAAGCAATCACCTTTTTTTTTTTTACTCAAAACAAGAGCAAGATGAATAAATTTCTTACAATGCCAAACAAATATTGACTAACGACATTTATATTGAAAAAAGGAAAAAGCCGAGGGAAGTACGGCTTAATGTACCATCCATAGACTTGAAAAACAAGTCATTAGAGAGAATAAAGATTAAAGAGATTCATAGTGATACTAACATTTTTCGAGATCCAACGTAATGGTCGCAGCAATAAATAAACGAATAACAACACCACAGTAAAATTGACATTTTGTGCCTGTTGGTGATACAGTTTTGTATGGATTCTCAGCAAGGTTGCAAATCGACCCAGTTTCAAGTAACAATTATTTTCCTTCCAGTAATTTTTCACATTTAACAAAATACTCGAAAAATATATTGTATATATGCAGAGCAGCATAATTCCATAGCAAGGTATAATATAGGGAAAAGGCGTAAATCTCATTAAGCAGGAGCTTGTGTCGGGTATGGCAGAATATACAATACAGTACTTTTTAAAAAAGTTCATATCCACATTATTGTTGATGCTACATCGTCTCAGATAAATAATAATGAAATATGTTCGGCAATTAACACTGAATTCGGCATTAGTTAAAATCTTAGGCCTATACTACAAAAGCCACAAAAATCACAACTAGTTCGATTCAGGAGTGAATGATTTTGGTGTTAATGCCATTGAATTGCAGATTCTGTGACAGTGTAATTGACAATTACAACAGTGAATGTTTTGGCAGTCACACTTTTCTGGAATCCTTCTTTCTTTGTAGTACTATGTTCAAATTTGAATTGTGTGCAAGTAGGCTTACATCAACACTCTATTTTTGTTGTCTCCATATAATAACATACTCTTCCCTTTCTCGTGTGAAATTTACACAAAAAAGTCAGTTCCCATTTTACAAAAAATGTAATATTTGTGCATAAACTTACTTACGCAGGTCAAGAAGCCCCTAACTCCAAGTTTTAAGTTGTCAAGAAAAAAAAAAAAAACATATGACAAGAATGTTTTCATCTTTGCAGGGAGCTCTTAATACATGAACATACATTATTTAATACGTGGGATGAAAAAAAATTGGTCTCATAAACTTGTCCAATATTAATATATTTTGTTAATAACTGAAGAACTGTTTTGATGGAGTTGGACCCTTCTTTCTCTCATGTACGTCATTGAGTATAAAAAAAAAAAAAGGGGGGGGGGGGCTAATGTACAAGGTGATACAAAAAAAAAAAAATCTAAACACTTACCGTAGCTACTGAAGTGACTGTGTGGCCTGCCTGCATGAGTTCCATACGTAACCTTTTAGCGTTCTCGCTCTCGCTCTCACACGCTGCAGCAAGAATGTGTTCTGCTCGAGCTGATGTGAGGTGGGGCGGAGTGGGCCGTAATGACTGGAGGGGGTGGAGGATGAGGTGGAAAAATTCAAAATACGACTGAGTTAAAATGGGTTACAGATAGATATATAAAAGAAGCAATCACTTCCCTCATCAGTCATATAGTACTTGGCCAAGTCCATGGTATTTTGTCCCAAATCTTACCATGGTTACCGACATCATCAAAAGTTTTCAATATACCAAATGATTCTATCAACAAGTTGACAGCCCTACTGGAGTTTGGATCAGGACAAATAGACAGGAAAATGATGCTTGCGATGTTAATCTGTTTTGTTGTTGTTATTTTTTTTCTTTCGTTATTCTCGGTCACGTATGGAACAACCGAGGTCCAAATGCCTGTACCTTGGATAAGCCCACATGGAAAGAAACAGATAGAAGAAACACAGAGGAACTTTCGTCCAAACAGCTGAACGCAGATTAGCCTAAACAGTTCATTTCAATGAACGATTAAACTGTAATGTATGAGGAGCGGCAACAAGCGGCAGGACTAAATTGTATCAAAATGTAAGTCAAACTTGGAAAAAGATAAGGAGACTTATAAGATGACAAAAGGTGGATTGAAGGAGAAGAAATGAACTAGGGTTGATAGTGGGATAGATAGATAGATAAAGAAAGAGAAGGGAATATAACAGGAACAGAATGGACAAAATAAAAAGGCGAGAAGTGATCGTGAGATATCTGAAATAGAGGGGGAGAGGGGTACACCAGAAATTCAACGTTGCAAAACTGATGTAAACAATATTCTAAAAGTCACCAGCTTTAGAAGTGCAGTTTGCGGATGAACCATTTTGATCACAAGTGTTAAAAAAAGAAAGCAGGATATTGATTTAGAAAGTAGAACAGGAACTGAGAAAAAGTACACCCCATATAGAAAAGAAAAGCAGAAAATGAGGGGGGGGACTTTTGGAATACATGATGAACATTATTAATCATGTTAATAAGAGCATTAGGAGTTCAAACTATTTGAGAGCGTTGAACTTCAGAACGTACTGGTAAATATGTCTAGCTACCACTTCTATATAAAGCAACCTGTCTATACTAGTCACCTTTATTGCTTCCCAGGCCTCTATTAAAGAAAATTTCTTTGTTGTAGAACCCGTCAAGGAAGACAAACTGTCTATATCGGTCACATATCAAGTTTTCTTTGGGTGTGCCTTTGTAGACGGGTTTGAATGTAAAGTAAGAAGTTCATTCTAAGCGGCCACTCTGCGTCTGAAATTTCTATAATATTATTATAATTTACAAAAAATATGATGATGATGATCTAAAACAGTGAAAGAAGAAGAACAACAAGAACAAGAACAACAAGAACAAGAAGAAGAACAAGAACAAGAAGAACAAGAAAAGAACAAGAAAAGAACAAGAACAATAACAAGAAAAACAAGAACAAGAACAAGAACAAGAACAAGAAGAAGAAGAAGAAGAAGAAGAAGGAGAATAAGAAGAAGAAAAAGAAGAAGTGGAAGAAGAAGAAAAAAGAAAAAGAAGAAGAAGAAGAAGAAGAAGAAAAAGGAGAAGAAGAAGAGAAAGGAGAAGAAGAGAAAGGAGGAGAAGAAGAAGAAGAAGAATTAAGGAGAGAGAGGAGGAGGAGGAGGAGAAAAGAGTCCTAAATCTTACTTATCAAAACTCAGAGAGAAATTAATGTAGTCTTTTTCTGAATGTATTTCCATGTAAGAATGTTGATATCTGATGTTTTCGTTGCAATACATACCGAGTCCAGTCCATTTTGGTCCCGTTGGCGCTTCATACGTCGACAGCTTTTGAGGTAGGTTCGGATTCTCTTTCGGGCTCTTTCGTGGAATTCCGGAAACTGTCGGTAGCAGGCTTCAATGATGGCCTGTATCTTTTCTTTGGGCTGTTTGGAGATCGGAACCATTCGGTCCAGGTTCTCATCCACGAATAATCTGACGAACATCTGCATCGGAGGAAAAGAGATTACAGTCAAAATAAAGAAAAATACAATTAACAAATAAAAACCTTTTTTTGTTGAGTTGTAAATTCAAGTAAACGGCAAACGCCGTTTGAAAATTTTTGCTATCTTGCCAAATTTTCATTCATTTTTTATTTTTTGAAAAGAAAAAATACATTGCTCCGAAGCTCAATATTGTTATTTGATGGAATTCATAAATTCATTATGGGCAACGCAAGGAATGCAGACCAAAATGAAAAATTTTAGCAAAAGCATACGCGCGCCTACGTGAAATTGACCCAATCAAACTCTAATGCAGTTCATCTCATTGTCTGTTGTTCCTGAGTTTATTGTGACCCTGAGCACGTAATTCCGTATTCAGTAACAGTTGTCCGTCATGCGCACGGCATTGCAATCATGTAGGTAACGGTGCAAACGGTGTCTTTTTTCATCTAATTACGGCGCTCATTCGTTAAATCTGACACCTACATGTGTGGCTTAATGAGACAACAGCATGGTGTAAGCTCTTAGACAAATGAGAGGTATAATATATTAAACCGGATATCATTTGTGTTTTTCCTCATACACATGCCAAATTAAATAAACCATATTAATGTCTTATTCTCGATCTCCCGTCCCAACTCTCTCTCTAGATCCCTCTCTCACTCTCTCCCCATATTTCTTTGGATATGTATCAGTGGCGTAGATACGAACACACTTTCTATTGTTAGTGGGGGGGGGGGGGATGATGAATAGATCATCCCCCCCACTAACAATAGATAATTATGCGTGTCTACGCCCGTGATATGTATTCTTGTTCTCATCTTTCAATCTTTGTCTCTACCCCTTACCCCCCCTCTCTCTCTCAGTGTCTCCGTCTCTGTCTGTACCCCCCTCCGATTTCTCTCTCTCTCTCTCTCTCTCTCTCTCTCTCTCTCTCTCTCCCTCTCTCCATGCTCTCTGTAAGGATATTGATGATTGCCTGCAACTTTCTCGGTCTGTATTTGTATCCCCCCCCCTCTCTCTCTCTCTCTCTCTTTGCACGTACTCGGTCTCCCCCTTTCTCTCTCTCTCTTGCTCTCTCTTTGCACCTCTCCCTGCCAAATGAAGCCACTTGATCATAACGAAACAAGGAAGTGAAGGCTGATATAGCCCCAATTATAAGGGTACACTATTATACCAAAGCGAATATCACGCTATCCGGCCCCACTATATAAGTGCTCAAATATTTCCTCCATGAGCCTTCATGCATCGAAATATCATGCACACCATTCTAGTTTTAAAGGTCAGTCCAAACTCTCCTGTGAAAATGCTAGTTGTTAATGTCTTAATTGCTCGGGGGCCATTGTATAGGCAGATACATGTATGTGCGCTTTACAAATCTAAAATTGTCATCATTATCAATGATCATTGTTATGCCAAATTAAAGGCAAACATATAAAAAACAGAGATATTGAAATTGTGAAAAAGTTTTGTCGGAGAAAGTAGTACAAAATCTGTATTCTCATCTGTATATTTTTTTTTCTAAACGGAACGTTTATCTTGATTCTTTTTCATACAGGCAAACTCCATTGAAACTATGGTTGAAATGCAATGCATGCCAATGCAAGAAGTGGCAAAAATGAGGAAATGGAGTGATTATTATCTTTAAGAATGATTGAATGATAATTATTTCAAATATACCTCTATTTTTGCGCAGGACCAATAAACTTTCAATTGAATTGATCAGGCAAAGTTTCAATAGCCTATTAAAAATGAAATTTGCTACGTAAGAGTGACATTGAATCTACATTCAATGTCACTTTTACGTAGCATTTTTTTTTAAAGGGGAAAAACAGAAGTACTGTGTACTTCAGTTTCCACGTGTTGTGTATATCTTGTTACTCCGCTTTAGGAAAGAAACAGAAAAACAACTTTACAGCAGCCTAGAATCCTTAGGTACTTGACTATTTGTCAACTACAGTCCATTAACATCTGACCAATCTCTCTGAAGACCTTAAAATGGCTATTAAGTCAACGTTCAGTTTCAGTTTCAGTTTCAGTTTCAGGTTATTGTTTCATATTTCAAATTTACAGTGCTTTCGCAGTATAAAGTTACAAACAATATAAAAGGTACAAAACAAGATGTATGGTACAAACGAACATGAAATATATTGTCAGAGAAAATAAAAGAAGGTGAGTACCTCAGTCTGCTTGCAGTATCAGTTGGAAAGACTGGGCTAGAATAAAAGTGAAATATTGAGGAGCCTAAGGAGAAAGCTACGCTTGTGAGTTATAGGCTCCAAAGAATAATAAAATTTATAATAGTCTTTACAAATACTGCTAACATAGATCATGAATAACAAATATTCGAGATATGTACATTTTGCAGACATTTCATTGTGACGTCATGGTATATTCTCGTTTCCTTGTAGGAATATATGAAAATGTAGCTTTGAATAATATTATCCCCTTTATCTGAATCTAGTCAGCTATATTTTCTACAGATCCCGTCTAATAACCTTCAGAACAGCCAGATCATAAATGCGAGGCGTGAAAAAGATCTTATTTCATCAGGGTAGCTAACACTTCGAAGTCGCTCTATGAAGACGTGCTGGCCATCACGTGCACGTAGCTTCTCAAATACACAGGTACTAGTATACCGCATATACACCTGTTAATATCACTGTGTAAATTCAATGTGTAGTATAATTCATGTTGATTCCCTACCCCCCCCCCCCCCCTCTCCATGTTAACTCTTCTCATGCTTTTCATTCTCCTTTGATGAATGTCAAGTTTAAAAAAAAATAATGATAATAGGCTTTTAGTCCCGTACTATCAGTGCGGCCAAACGAGGATTTAGCCCCACCGATAGTGGGACTAAGCTTAGCCCACTTTCTATTCGCACTGTATTTTACCAAAGTGAGCTAATTCCACGATAGTACAGAATTATTTTAGCCCTGGAAAAAGGCAGGGTTAGCCCCACTCTGGCTAGGGAGAGAGTACGGGACAAAAACTGCAAATGAGAACAGTAAGTCCCATACGTCAGTGGCGGATCTATATAGGGGGAAAAACGGCCCGTGCACCCCCCCCCCTTGAAACCCAACTGGCATACCTTAAATACACAATTTAAAAAAATGCCCCCTTTATTGTGTACTTTTACCGCACTGTGCCCCCTCTTTTACAAAATCCCGGATCCGCCCCTGCCATACGTTACCTAGTATTGTGGAGTTTTGAACAAAGACTGACATCATAATTGTGTCTTTTCACTTCCGTATCATATTTGCTTTGCCCAAGCTCTATCGAATTAATAAAACTATCAGATTTACTTAAATCTGAGATGTGGTTGGTAAACGTATACGGGTCAAAAATAGCTTGGACTTTCCGTTATAATTTTTTTTATGTGGGTCATTCCATAGCTCAACGCAAGATTTTAGCAGTGAGATAAGATTTTAGCAGTGAGATGATCAAACAACAGACAAACAAACAAAAAAAACAACAACAAAAAAACAGTAAATACATGACATAGACATAGACATAATCGTACATGAACATAAATTCAAAGTGCAGTGTGAATCTATTTCATAAATTTAATTTTTCTGTAATATCTGGCATACAACTTTGAATCAACTTATATTGTGCAAAAGTTATACCATTACTATCTCAGTAATTTCAAATTGCAATGTGAATGTATTTTATACATTGAATTTTTCTGTGTAACATCTGGCATGCAACTCTGAATCAACTTATTTTGTGCAATAGTACCATTACCATCTCAGTAAATGCAATATAGAAAATTCTGGGTAATCTGATTCATATCAATTCTAAATTGCAATTTCACTTTTAATTAACTTTTAATCCTGATAAGTTCATGAACTTGGTATACAGGCTTTTGTATGTCAATTCAGTTTTTTTTTCCTTCTAATTTTTCGTCTTACTAAAATTACACTTTTAAATCATATCGTCATTCATAATTGTATATTTTCCTGTTTGCAACTGTAAATTACATTACCATTACTCTGAATTTTAATCTAACTGCAATTCAACTTCTTATTTTAAAATCTCAATTTCGCATTTTCTTGGGCAATAGTTCCATTTGATTTGCTTTTAGATTTCTGCTTCTCGTACTTTTTATTCCCTTTTCTTTTACATATATTTTCTGGTCTGTTCTTTTATGATTGTCATATGCATTTCACTGTTCAATTGATTGTTTAATGTTATTTCTATTTTGTATTTTGATTGTATTTCATCGGCTTATTTTTCGTATGACATTTTTATTGTAAATTCAATTTGTTTCAGCCTTTGGCTGCTATTTTGAATGTTTTTTACTCAATGAACCTGAAAAATTCAATTCAATTAAAAAAAAAAACGCAATTGTAAATTGGTTGTAGTATATGTCTGTTGTTGTTGTCCCCCCCCCCCCCCCTATTAATAGATATTAATCAATAATGACTCCTCCCCATCCTCCTCCTCCTCCACATTTAAGCTTCAATTCGGCTATATTTCTGATTTGGGGGAGTTGTACGAAGGGAAAGTTACTTTGTTTCACTACTGCGGATTATTATAATTAACACTCGTTTGCTCCCACTGAAATGCATTATTATATATCTGTTCACATTCATTCTTATCCAGCTTTAAAATAATCAAATCTCGTCTTATAGGGAAGATTTCAAACTAATTTCACGTGAAGAGTCCCAGGTTTTGATATCAAGGTTGCACATACACGTAGTACCCGGATTTTCCAGGGGTTAGATTTCCCCTTTCTGTACGTTTTTCTTTCTTTCTCTTTCTCTTTCTTTCTCTCTTTCTCTCTCTCTCTTTCTCTCTCTCTCTCTCTCTTTTCTCTCTCTCTCTCCCTCCCTTTCGAAAAAAATGTTGCTAAATATGAAGTGAAGAAATATTAACGTCAACAGACCCATACTCACATCCGTCATTCGTTGATGTAGAACTTTGCCCTCTTTTAGTTTCATGTCATTGAATTCACTGAATATTCATAAGAACATCCTTATGATGTAACCATAAAGCTATATTCATCGTACATCCTTGTCATTTCATATAGGAGGAGAGGAGGAGAGGAGGGGGGGGGGGTCTACTGAAAATATTAGATGAATAAACGGTCAGGGAACAAGACCGCAGAGGAACGGGTGGATGTGAAAGAGGGTAGAATTGGCGATTTTCACGATACCTTTCCCCTCTCTCCTTCTTTCTTTCTTTCTCTCTTTTTTTTTTTTTTGGGGGGGGGGATTAATATTTTGATTGGCAAGGGGGAGGGCACGTGCCCCCTTGCCCCACACGCCGTACCTTCACCACTGGTGCGATTATCACCAAATGATCACATTTGTACGCAATGTTAGGGGGAACGTTAAAGAAATAAGACGTTGTAATATAACAGCATAAATGGAGAGTTTTTGTTGGAGAGAAATAAGATTTTTGACACTGGGATGACGAAGTTTCACTTCGTTTATAAGGTAGATGACTAATAGTAAACCACTTAAATAACTACCTGTCAGAAAACACTTCGAATGTTCTCCATTTTATCTTGTACCTACCTTGGGAAAAGTTTATATTTAATTCGCCTCTCTCACTTTGTAATTCCAAGGAGGTACTACCTCCTTGGTAATTCTAATCATGTCTATGTCCTTTGAAACTGATGCAGTAGTAAATAGGAAATGAGTTTATAGACATTTTTTCTTAAGAATCGTTGAGTTAGACATGTGAGATATGAAATACAAATTAATAATTAAAAAAAAAAACACAAAAAAACAACAACAATAAGATGAAACCCAATATATAAAATCCCGCTTTCAGCGCTTATGTTACAATGCAAATGACATGTTGATATATAGGCTTGCAACCTACTTGGGAAAATTAGCACAACGAAATTTGAAGGTTATGAAGGCATGATTTTATGTTGAAATTTGAAGGTTATGAAGGCATGATTTTATGTTGAAATTTGAAGGTTATGAAAGCATGATTTTATGTTGAAACTTGAAGGCTGTGAAGGCATGATTTTAAGTTGAAACTTGAAGGTTATGAAGGCATGATTTTATCTTGAAACCTGAAGGTTTTGAAGGCATGATTTTATCTTGAAACTTGAAGGCTATGAAGGCATGATTTTATGTTGAAACTTGAAGGTTGTGAAGGCATGATTTTATTTTGATAGGGAAATTATTATTATTTTTGTTTTTTTAAGTTAACGGTCAATAAATGATATCTAAACAAGTAAGCATTCATCAGAATTCTGACATTTAAGTCGCTTTAAACGTGCTTTTGGTTTAAATCTGCTTACTGCAGTGCAGACGAATATATGCTACATAGAGGACATTGCACCATGCTACTATGATTAGCCGACAAGTCACGTGATTCATCACATGACATGGAACGTGATGGTCCCTGATTAAATGACACTATTGCAGTCATCATGTTAAATGTGGCTGACTTTCAGTTCCTAACGCTCCGACTTTAGAAAACCATCTTTCCTGTGCCACCTTTCCATAATATTTCCCCTCCAAAGCCTTGCATTCTACTTCATTTTTAACAGTTTCATGTAGCGCGAGTCCAGCTACTGAGGGGGCACTGGCATCATGGGGAGGGGGTGTAACTGGTCTCTCTCGGTGAATGGTATGCGAATTCACAAAGCCACTTATAAGGAGGGGTGCGGGGGGGGGGGGGTTATATCCTCCTTTTTCTCGTCCTTCCCCCTTCTCCGTTTCCCAATCCTCTATCCCGTTCTCCTTTTCTTTCTTTTTTTTTTCTTTTTGCCATTTGATGGTGGGTGGGGGGGGGGGGGGCACGTGATCCATTCCGTGCCCCTATAGCTCACTCTACTGCACGAGGAAGTAAACGTCCATTCCTTTCAATATACCTCTATCAGTAATAGTATTCATAGGATATATACCATCCAGAATACTAGTAGCAGGATAGAAGTATCGTATTGAGAGGAGGTGGAGACTCGGACGATTTTAGACTTTTCGTCATCTCTGCTACCAACCTAAATAATATTCTCCTTCCTTAAGAAGCAATGTACGCCGATAATGCAACTTTCTCTTTCTCTCTCTCTCTCTCTCTCTGAACATTAAGCATAATACATGAAGTTCATTGTGATAAGAATGGTACAAGGAAGTAAACAGAATCGGTGCTTCACACGCACCCAATATCATATTAATGACTGGCATGGGTGCTATTATAACGAAGCTTTCGATTAGTGGTGGGGGGGGGGGGCATTTTTGTCTGCAGTGTATCCTCTATACTGAATGCTTACACGCCGTGGCAAATTTTCCCTTTTCCTGATATGCCTAAATATATCCACAATCGTCAGTGTTGGTTCAATATAAACTTTTCTTTTCTTCTCTTTTTTTTCTTACAAACTATGAATACATTCTTCTTTGGTGGACTCGTGTGAACATATTCCTTTAGGTAAATTGTACATTGTTTCAGGAGATTGTCGAAATCATGAATTTATATTTCAACTTCCGTTATATACCCCTAGTTTGCTCGTTGTCACAGAAATGAATGAAAATACTTTTTAAAAACACCCTGCTGGGGGGGGGGGGGGATGAGCAATTTATAGAAAGTTGATCTCATAGAATCAGGGAAATCAGGAGAACAGAAAAAGAAGAAGGAGGAGGAGGAGGAGATGGAGAAGGAGGAGAAGGAGGAGAAGAAGAAGAAGAAAAAGAAGAAGAAGAAAAAGAAGAAGAAAAAGAAGAAGAAGAAAAAGAAAAAGAAGAAGAAGAAAAAGAAAAAGAAAAAGAAAAGAAGAAGAAGAAGAAGAAGAAGAAGAAGAAGAAGAAGAAGAAGAAGTGAAAGTTTGAGAAATTGAATTATAAACATGTGTTTCCATATAGCTTCCCTCCCCCTCTGTACCTCTCCAACGTGATACTCACATTAAATGCCTTCAACCTCTCGGGATCGACCCCGGGGGCGGTGTCCCCCATCTTATCACTGTCATCATCTCCATCATCGTCGTCGTCTTCGTCTTTGACGGTAAGATCTTCGGGTGTCTCCCGACTCGATTCCCCCGACGCTGCCGCGGCAGCGGCTGCGAGAAGGCTGTACCCGTACCCGTTTGATGCCGGCTGTAGGAACAAAATACAGAGGGAATGTTTAATTTAATATTTTATTTATCCTCAAGTTAAAGAAAAACAATACGAACATTAGAATAAATCACTGGTGGATTTTAAGGGGGAATAGTCTCCTCCCCCCTTAAAATAAGAAAATCTGGTATTCCTTAACTATACACGCACACACACACATACACACCCACACACACATAATAACTGTTGCTGTTCTCAGAGGTTTTTCAGCATTGTGCCCCTCCCTTTTATACAGAATCCTAGATCCCCCCTGAATATTATCAAGTGGTTAGCTCCAATATGATTTTTTTTAAAAGATCAATATAATCTTATACATCTTTCAATGGTTCGTCAAATTGTGGCAAGTCAATTCCATTCATCTCTATAAATACATGCCAACTTCGAAAATTGTACATGCACGTTGTCCTTCTTTCTAATTTCCTATGGTTTTCTTTTTCGTTTCATATCCCTACAATCAAAGATCTGTCATATCTGTGGGGATACACGTTATAGAAATATGATTTACTATTTTTATCAGGAATGTTATTTCACCAATTGAAAATTCAAGCAATTTATACATTGGTTGTTTCCGTTTCTCTATATGACTTCATCATTTGCCAACGTAATATACTATTATAAAAAAATATCAATCCAAGTCAAAAGTCATTAATCCTTATTTATAATCATGTGGGTATTTATGTAGTGAATTTCCCCCGCATTAAGAGGGTATAATTAAATCGATCTTAGTCATACATTCTTTATTTTAGACTGCATGAAGATAAATATAGGTGGGAACAATGCGATTGAACAAGGAGGAAATAGTTTGTAGCCAAAAACAAAAGGGCCTGGGCAAGTTAATTTCTTATAAAAACAAATTAAGTAAAGCGTTGAGCAACTAAAGTGATTTGTTCGAGAAAGCGTTAAATAGCCAGTCTTACTATAACCATGATAACGCAAAATAATTTTGGTAGACCAGATGCAAAAATCAGGTTATTTAGGGGTTATAGGAAGAGTAAATATTTATACAACATCGAATTATTACTCAGCTTATTCTTAAAATAATGAATTCGCATAATATCATAGTTCTATCATAATTTTTTTTAAAAGAGATTCTATCATGATTTCCCCCTTTTTCACGTTTCTGAGAAAAGCAATTAAAGAGCATAAATTTAAAAAAAGAAACATATTATGAGCATTGAAACTTGGGTAAAGGCACAAGGAAATAACTTGCTTAGTGATAAAATTGGAAATTGTTTTTGTTCAGTACAATTGGTGAAAAATGATGGAATGACATCACAAACTCATGAAGGAGTATTTAGCAATCAGCCATTTTTATTCCGTTAAAATGGTCATAACTTTCTTATGAGTTTTCTGATTTTCCTCAGACACTTTTTTTTAAATAAAAAATTAATTTCTCTGATTTTTCTGCTTCCTTTTCCTTTGAAATCAAATTATTCTCGGACCGGAGCTGGCAGAAACCGAACAACAGAAAACTCGTATGAAAGTGAAATTCAAGGTAACGATAATTTTGCGGGCAGCAAAAGGGAGAACAATGTAAAAATGGCATGCTGTGTAGACAAAGAAAGAGAAAGAGAAGGCTATACGTTACCCCGAAAACTTGGCTGGGTGCAGTAACATCCGGGGGTGCCCTCGCTATCGAGGATTTGGGTGCGGTATCTGTCTTGGCTTGTGTGTCGGGCTCTGCAGACGACCTCCCGTGCTCATCTGGGGTGTGGGTCCCCTGACTACCGGTCTCCTTCATTATTTCCCCTGGTACCAGGTCATAGGATAAATCAGGTGATAAAAGAGGATGTTGTTAGAGATCTGTTTCGAAATTTCTTTTGAGCTTTGTTGTGTCCTCTCTCTCTCTCTCTCTCTCTCTCTCTCTCTCTCAGTTCACTTACTTTTTATATGCAAATCCTTAATCTCAATATATCTCGGCGCTTCTTCTTCTTCTTCTTCTTCTTCTTCTTCTTCTTCTTCTTCTTCTTCTTCTTCTTCTTCTTCTTCTTCTTCTTCTCTCCTTCTTATCATTATTATCATATCTGGGGAAAATAGGAGGTAATGGAACATCTCACCCCCCCCCCCCCCCCCATTGAAGAAACTAACTGATAAAGCAAGTACAATAATTATTGTATACACAAAAAGGCAAACATGTTTTGCGCGGTCTAAAACACTGAACTTAGAGTTGAACTGCCTTTGAAGCGATTCTCATTTTGCGTACATTTTTAAAGACGAAGAAATAAACAGAAAGCCGGATGCATGAATACACGAATTATAAAAAGTTACGAGAATATCATTATTCATACATTCATAAAATAAAAACAGTGCATCATGCTGTCAATTGAGAACAATCTGTTTCCATTCAGAATAATCTTGTAAGTTTGTGTCATGCTTAGCACCTCTTCAATCTATTTCATTTACCAGCATAAATGAATGTTCAAATTCCATTAATTTGTGAAATGTACATGCTTTTTAGTTTGATGTAGCCTGCTATAGCAATAACAGAAGATGATGGTATAAGAATGATAACAGTTCGTTCTAAGGCATGTCCAAGATATTTTTGTCTGTCTCCCAGCATGCGGTACCAAGTAAATTAAACATCAAAACTATTATTTTTCTTGATATTATAGGTCTGATCCCAGCTATAGCAAATCTATACCAACTTAATATGATCGTCAGATATACTAATATCTTTTGATGAAGTTGGTAACGTATGGGATAAAATTGATTTGCCGTCTAATGAACAACACATTTTGCCTTATCTGAGCGGAGATGGTGCACATTGTGTGCGTGTAAAGCCCACTATATACATGCTATATGATCGGTCTGCCACCCGATTTCGGACTTCAAGAAAAATGTAATATCATTTGATAAGAACATTGAAAAACAGAACATCTTTTTGATTCAGGTTCCGAAGAGTCATCATCATGATCATGCAAATAGATTATAGTAAAATCGAAATTACGGGCTTTTGCGAGCCTAGTCTGAGGAAAGGCTAAATCGGCTCCGAATCATAGTGACGTCAGAGTAGTCCAACGACTGTCTAGACGATTTGAAGATTATTTGGCCTTCATTCCTAGTAGAAGGCTGATAACGCAAACAAATTCCTAGGTTTAGTATTATATGATTGTTTAAATTTCTTGATTTAAGGCTATTGCGATTTATTTCCAAAATCGGATTGCAGTCGATCGTATAGTGAGCGGTGGGCTTAAGATAACGACGATAATTATATAAGTGATTGTTTAAAGCGCTTATAGAGTCATTTCTCTTCAGTGATAAAAACCCAGGTTATTATTCTCATTCACATTATCATTTCAGGACTATGTTCTTCTTTTTCGGTTGGGGCGGAAAGAAAGGACAATTTGAATACTTTTTTTCTTTCTTTCTTTGCAAGGGATTTCAACGAAAAAGATGTTGATCACGACTCGATTCTAGAGAAAAATAAGATTTTAGTCTATAAATAATCTAGTTTTCCTTTTCGCTCAAGGTGTCATGAACTCCAAGCAGGAAACTGCTCACGAGGCGAAAGAAACAGGATCATTTTACTTCCTTAAAATCCTCACAACATACTAGATAATCTATCAATACACATGTTTCGAGTGGACTGTTATGAGAATAAATAGAATGGTATCTTATTTTGCCGGTGTTGAATTGCAAGGTATACTTTCACATGCAATGACGGCTCAATCTGAGATACACATACTGCTGCCAGGGGGACGTTGGGAGGAGTAGGAGAGGGGGGGGACATATTACGACCCCCCCTATTAATATTTTGAGTGGGCAAATGTGTCATTTCTCGCCCTGTCGCAAAATCGCCACAAAAATTTTATATATATGCTTTTGTTCTTATTGGAAATTTTCAGGTAAATTATCAACAAAGTTGATCCGACACCCCCAATTAAACATGGTCCGACGAAGCCCCGCCTACTGAATTGTTTATACATGTATGCATACATGTATATTGATCATGTTGATACATGTTATATTTCCAAGCAATGTCAGATGTTGATTGATTGTTTAACCAATGGTGCTCCTTCAATCTACCATGAACATGATGCAGGAAAAAAAAATGTCAGAGACACCATAAAACGAAGTTATACTTTGTCCTCACTATAAGCCATCGGTGCCCCCCCCCCCCCCCTTCATGCTTGCAAGATAAAAATATTCAGAAGTCATCAGTAGGCAGACGTTATGAGACATGTAAGATGGGGTGGGGGCAGTGGCGTATCTAGGTATTCTGGCGCCCGGGGCAAACTGTCAAATCTGCGCCCCCCCCCCCCCCATGCCCAAACTCAGATTAATGAGCGTTTTTAATTCATAAATGATGGTACTACGTGAAAATGAGTTTCCATTTTTACCCCTCAAATTGAAATCTCTTAATGTACTTTACCCTTTAAAAGAGAATATAAGGGAATACAGCGACCTAGCAATATATATATATATATATATATATATATATATATATATATATATATATATATATATATATATATATATTGTTTTTTTTGTTTTTTGAAAATTTCGATTTTGGGGCGCAAAATGAATGAAAACCCTGAAGAAATATATTTGAGGAATTTAGCACGGCAAATTTATGATGTCTTTCGAATGTTCTATACTTTGAAAGTGCTCGCATTTTGTCCTTGACTGGGGCGCAAAAAACCCTCAAAGACCATAAATTTTCTTGTATTACTCCACCTTTTCTCTCTCTCTTTTGCGTTTTTTGCGCCCCCTTCAAGTGCCGCCCGGGGCACGTGCCATCTCTGCCCCCCCCCCGTAGATACGCCACTGAGTGGGGGCAGACATCTAGGAAGAGTGGGGCTATGTCTTAGGCCCTATGGGCAGAAAATAGGATGGGTGGGGCATGCAGGACGGGTGTACCGCCTCCAAAAACGCACAGGGAACAACTAACCCACGACACGGATAGTAGGCAGGCACAGACTCTTTTGGGGCTATTGGACAAAATTCCATAAAGCTTTGACTCGACCCTAACTTCACCAGTCTCCGACTGTGTTATAGGAGCAGCTTCATTACAGGGCCTATATGGGGTGCCGTCGACCGTGCAGTCTAGATAGTCTTACAGTTCATACACTCTGTTACGGATTACCACTGATAGGGGTTTATGCCTGCAAACTATGATATGGAATGCCACTGATTGAGGGCTCGGTATATTAATAGCCCTTTTTATTCTTTAAAAAAAAAAGGAGTTAAATAAAAAAAAAAAAAAAAAAGAAGAGTACTACACTAAAAATTCAAGCAACACGACCGGTCTTTTGAACTTGTCCATTTTCAGTTTCAAAAGGGGCCTTCAGCAAGATTTAGATGCATAAGGACTGATCTGGAAATCAGGAATATCAAGTAGAAATATTCAACTTTGGTTTTCGCTGTCACAGCACCGCCCCTTCCCCCACCCTCACGAATTTTTGACCTGAAGAGAGCGTGACCATGGTTAAAAGACTGATGAAGGATTCAAACACATTATGAGACGGAGAAAGCCAAAACTGAGTAACTTGATGAAATAACGACCCTCTCTTTCCCCCTTTTCTCTCTCCGCCCCGCCTCCCTCCCCCCGTTTACACATGTTTCATTGTGTATATAATAGGGTTATTTTTATTCTGCTTATATTCATTTATGATGTTGTTTATTTATCCTAATAATGTGAATTGTTATATCATTGCTGTAATGAAAGTGACGCAACCATCCAATGCTATTTCTTTGAATGCGAATTTGATTACTGCGACACAATTTTAATTATATACTCATATTGCTGTATCATGCATTGCCCGTTCCCACTATTTTTAAAGACTATTATAAATCTTACAAAGAGAAAACGCTGTTTAAAAATGCAAACAGTTGTTTACTATATGAACTGAACAACCCGTTGTACAGTTCATATTGTAAACAATTTGTTTAAATATTAAACAGGTTGTATAAGTTTTAAACTCTTTGGAGCTTATAACCCACAAGCGTAGCTTTCTCCTTAGGCTCCTCAATATTTCACTTTTATTCTAGCCCAGTCTTTTCAATTAATACTGCATGCAAACGTATACTATAGATATGAGGTACTCACCTTCTTTTATATTCTCTGACAATATATTTCATGTTCGTTTGTACCATATATATTGTTTGTACCATTTATACTGTAAAAGCACCGTAAATGTGAAATATGAAACAATAAACTGAAACAAAACTGAAACAAAACTGAAACAAAACTGAAATTGAAAAACAGTATTATTTCCACCGATTTTTCTATTACTGTGTATATGATTTTACTGTATCGTTTTGTTTTCAATGTGAGTGGACTCCTATGAAATATAACACATATTGCGGAGAAGGGTGTTCTATCCTAACCAACAAGAGGAAAATAAAACAATGAATAAAGAAAAACAAATGAATTTGAGACGGGATATCTTCTGTTTCATTTTCGGGAGTACTTGTGAAGTGGAGTAAATCATCAATACACATCATACCTGGAAAGAAACTTAAAAAAAAAAATGAAAAAAAATAATACCTTAAGGAAATGCTTAAAGGGGTTGATATAAAAACTCCCTT
The DNA here is from genome assembly GCA_025618425.1 of Heliocidaris tuberculata. Classification (NCBI taxonomy): domain Eukaryota; kingdom Metazoa; phylum Echinodermata; class Echinoidea; order Camarodonta; family Echinometridae; genus Heliocidaris; species Heliocidaris tuberculata. The sequence goes on from CM046841.1 coordinate 19,265,672, forward strand.
ATCGTTTGAATCAAAAACAGTAGTTTCAGGTGCAGTACGAACTATACTACGGCACGTTTCGGGTGGGGGAGGCACCAAAGATAACAAAACAACTGCATGATTCCGCAGGCTGATTATTCCCGACCCTAATTCGGACCCCTTGAATAGAAGGACCCCTTTAGAAAGCATATCACGGAATTGCTAACAGGGGTACCGTGAGGCATGAAGGGGGTACCTAACGAGGCAAAATGGGGTACTAATGAGGCACGCTGAGGCACCGTAGGGGCGATCAAGGGGTACAAACCTATCAACTCTGGAAGGGTTAGGGTATTGAGCCAAAGTCGTAGCGGGATCCTCAATGACAGTGGGGTACATGGGGCGCTTGAACAGTACTCGGAGGTACATAATTGTGTCTGTATTCCTCGAAGGTATATACAGATTCTCTCTCTGTATAACATCAGTATGCCAATCGCAACTTTTTTTTGCCAATCTACAATTAATTTGTTTGAGCATCGATCTTTGAAAGGCTATCCAGATCATTGCTTAAAACATTTGTATTCAATTTCGTATACCCTGTGAGAGACAGCAGTGCCTTTTGTACACAGTACTAAGCAAAATGCTAAAATGTGTGAGGCTTTTATACAATAAATTTGTAGTTGTTGTTTGTTTTTTATATACATATATTATATTATATTATATTATATTATATTATATTATATTATATTATATAATATTATATCATATTATATCATATTATATTATATTATATTATATTATATTATACATATTATATTATGTATTTGCCACCGTTTGCATATCACCATACTATACAGTTACTTTGTATTTTTTGTATTATAAGGGGGCCGGAGGAGGGGGCTGTAGAGGATAACTCCTTCCCGGCGCAGAGAAACGAGTAGAAGACTGATTTCTTCGGCCTTCGCATATATATCCTCTCCATCGAGCTCGCCTTATTCTATGTTCCACTTCCAGGATTGGGCCCCCGAGTTATATTAAGTCATATCTTTTGATTTGTTTTCTACCCTCGGCTAAAGAGGGTCCCTCCATAATGAAGGGGGGCCTTCTTCTGGCGAGCTGAGATGGTGACGGAACAACAACTCTTTTTAGAATTTTGAGGGTATAGCTATGAACTGGTACCCCAAGTGATTGAAGGGGAAGTACGTATGTTCTTTTTTGAAGGCTGATGTTGCTGGATGTTGTTATTCTAAGGACAAGCTTATAAAGAAATGAGAGGGACGTTGTCCATGACTTCTGCGTTATGACTGTTTATCTATGAGTTATTAATTATTGTGTTCTTAAAATAAACAGTTGTGACTCAATGTAACAGTATGTCCCTCTCTGCCCACTTCTCTCTCTCTTTCCATCTATCTTCTATTCACTCCTCTTCTTTCATTCTACTGCATGTGGGCCTACATTGGATACATGCAGCTTTTCGTTCTGTGATTATCCTTTGCTTTTTCGTTTTTAATCAAGTTCAGAAGAAACATTGTATATATAGAATAGTTTGTGTATAGAAAACGAAAAACAACAACAACTAAATAGGAAATATGACAGGCTCCTTCTGAGAATGAGGAAAATGCTTTTTACCTGTTCTACAAAAAAAAAGTATTTCATGCTCTGGATAGTGGTCTTTTCTCATCTTTATTTATTGACATGATTGATGAAGTAATCAATTAATTTATTAATGAATTTTACACTTAATTCATTTTATTTTATTTTATTCATTTACTTATTTTATTGATATGATTATTTATTTATTCATCTATCTATTTATGTATTTATATATTTGTTTACCTTTCTTCAGATCTAGCGGCTGTGGACTTAGTCTATCAGGTTCTGCTGGTGTGGAGACCCCTTCGACTGCTTGTGAGGCACTTGTTTCAGATAGAAGGCTGGGGTCGCTGATTTCAGTGTCGGCGCTTGAGAGAGAAGTCTCGTCCTAAAAGAAAGATAATAGGAAAAAAATAGAATTATAAAGACGTAAAGTATCTCAGTATGAAGTAATTCCCACCAGTGCCTTTACAGTGCATTTGAGTGTATTTTAAAATGACCCTGTGCAGACTTCCAATGTAATTAATGATGGTAATATAGGATTGATGTTATGGAGAGTTTGCAGCAAAGTATTCCGTGCTGTTGTAATGTCAACTGTGAAGAACTAGTTTCATATTCATTTAACGGATTTGAATAGATTCAGATTATTGGGGGGGGGGGGGGGGGGGAGAGAAATCCGGCAATAAAACGGAAGAACTTGAATAAATCGAGACCCTGATCATGGAAAGGTTATCCTATTTTTCCCTTTATTGCAAATATTTTCATTATTTTTGTCCGGTAGCCCTGTACTGGAATTCCTTTTAACAAAAACGAAAGACACACGTCAATGAATCCTTGAATTTGAATTTGATTAATAATCAGTGACAGTACATAAACAATTAAAGAATAATGACACATGAACGGAAAAGTAATATATTTCATGAATGATCAAAATGGATTTAGAGTGACAATGAGTTGCTATACCGATCCACATACAATTAATTGTGAATAAGTAATGTATTAGTATTATTTATTAATACTAAATTGAAGTTGTTAATTGGAAACAGAAGTCAACGCAAGTGGTAGTTGAGCACGTATACACAGTCATGATAAATGTACAGACATGCAGTGTTATGACAAAAGATATTACTATCATAACTTCGTCATCATGGTCATAACATAAAGCCCGTATGGGAGCTGCTATACACCCATCAACAACATAAAGGTTATTGGCAGTGCTAGATCCCTACCCCCTCTTCATCTCCCCCCCCCCCCTCTCTCTCTCTCTCTCTCTCTCTCTCTCTCTATTTCTCACTCTCACCTTCTTTTTCTATCATCCGTCGGTTGTGTGTTTCTACCTCTCTCTCTCTCTTCTAACTCTCCCTCTCTCTGTCTCTCTTTCCCTCTTCTCTCTTTTTCATTTTGTATAGCATTTTTCCATCACATTCATTCATTCATTCATTCGTTTATTTTCACTCACTCTATTTCATCAAAATGTACAGCAAACATTAAAATGGAAGTGTATGATAAAAAGCAGTCATATAAATCTCATTGTTTTTATCACCTCCCCCCCCCCCCCCCCCCCCAATAATAATGGCAAAAACTACCTCGGGTTCAGGGGTTCGCGTCTATGAGGCTTCAATTCACATTCATATGAATACGAATTTTTCTGTAATTATAAAGCAAGTGCAATATTATTTTGAAGGAACATACAGATAAACATGAGATTCAATATACACCACTTTTGCACGTTGAATACTTCTATATACCGTATAAATCAACATTTAAAAGGTTCAAGGACTGAAAACATTTTCAAAATGGTAAATCAACACCTAAAACATGCTGGATCCCACCTTTATACTGTTATCCAGCACTACAAAAGTATACATCTACCGTTTTGAAAATGGTGACACTCCTCGAACCTTTTAAATGTTAATTTAACATCTGAGCATATGAAGTGTATGAACACCCTAAACATTTTATTGTAATCATTATTATATTGGCTATGGAGGGATTTGGTGACCCTCCCCGTCTCGCTCCGAGCGGCCTCCGACAAGCTTGGCCCTCCCCCGTGCCTCTCTGATCGGCAGCTGCTCGCCTGCCGTTTGCTACCAAATAAGGTCGCCAGCGGCTGCACTGGGGTGAGGGGACAAGGGGGCCAAGTTTAGGAGGCACGATGCGTGCACCCGCGCCAAAAATTAAGAGAGCAAGACGCGACAGAGGAGCAGAGAGATATATATGTAAAAAAAAAAAAAAAAAAAAAAAACAGAGGGGAGAAGAGGGGAGAATAGGGGAGAAGGAGAAAAGGAGGGAGAGAGAGAGATGGAGAGGTAGGAGGAAGGGAGAAATAGAGAGATTGGGAAGGGGGGGCATAGATATACATGTAGAAAGATAGAGAGATACAGAGAGAGAGAGAGAGAGTGAGAGGTGGAGAAAGAAAGAAAGACTTATCAACGATCATGGGGGAATGAATGAATGAAAACAGATTTCATTGTCAAATACAGATACAAAAGATTTCAAGAAAGCCCTAACCCCCCCCCCCCATGAAAATAGATTATGGCAGGACTATCGTGATAATTGTGTCAAAATAATAATTTTGAAAAATGAAAGCATGAAGAAATTTCCCAAAATAGGAGTTGAAGGTGGAAGTGGGATAGACAATACACGGATGATGAGAAAGACGACGAGCGAGGAGAGGGGTGGTAGATGAATATAGAAAAAGTGAATGGGGTAATATGAACAGACAATAAAGAGCAAGCAAGATAGACACGGGGAGAGGGGGAGAGGGAGAGAGCGAAGAGAGAGAGAGAGAGAGGGAGAGAGAGCGAAGAGAGAGACGGAGGAGAGCGGGCTCGAATGAATGGAGGAGGGCAAATATCTTGGGGAGGCTGTCCATGCAACTTAGACTTGTAGTGAATATTGACAAGGGCCAACAGAAGACTTGTGAAGAACGCCGGGGACCTTGAGTCTCCCAGCTCTGTACAGAGAGGGGCCTACTAGATCAGATAGGACTGATGAGAAAACGAGATGGGCAGAGGACGAGCCCTCTGCTCAGTTTAGACAACGCGAACAAGAACGCTTGGGACTACACATACGAAACGTCTATTCCAGACAATTGTCTTTCAAGACAATTGACCACTTTTTGTGGTTTGGCTCAATAACTTTTGATTCAGAGCTCAAAAAAATATAACAGATGCATCAGTAGAAAGAGCAAAATTTTCTGCACTCACTATGTCCATTTTTATCGCACGATCATAATATTGTGTTTGATGCCAGGAATTTTAAACACAGGAATAAGCTTTGAAATCCTTAAATTGGCAACACATTGAGTGGTTCAAAATCAATATTTTTCATCAAAATTGGAATTTTTTTTCAACTTTTCGACAAAATTTCTAACCATATAAATTGTCCTCAAAGAAATTACACCTTATTAGAACCATGTAGTGCTAAAAGAAAAATATCATTGTTGCCAATTTGAATAACGAAATGTGATCAATTTAGCCCTTGAATAATTCCTGTTAAGAGCCCGTTAGACAACAGGCAATCCTGTTGTATACCCCAAACGATGTTTATATGAACGATGAAATCCGGTTGAGACGATTTGAGTTTCAGATTTCAAAACATCCGTTCAGTCGCCATTTTATTTTAGCCACGGATTATTATTATTATCATTATTTATTTTTTTTTTTTTAGACATGTGCCCTCCTCTTAAAACTCTGGCGCCGCGCCTGAACGAGATAGCATTTTAGACGACTTTCAAATTCTCTCTTTTTTTCTTCTTTTTTTGTCAGTGAATGCTAAAACGAGCAACAAAAATATCCCTTCCCATCTTTTTTTTTTCTCCAAATTCCTATGCTGCCATTTGTCTGTGTACGTAATAATTTACATATATAGGACACTTTTTTTTCTTCTTAAAAAAACCCACAACTTCTGGTAACAAATTTCATATTCGACAAATAAATGCACACTATTTATTATAACAATTGGAAACTGCAATACCAATAAAAATTCCAACTTTAAAAGGCACACGAGAGAAATTCTTAAGAGTTTGAAAGAAAATCCTAAATCTACAGAAGTATAACAATCTTATTTCCGTACTTTCGGTTTCATATGCTATGTAAGCTTAAAAGTGTATTACATGTACTTTAGACGTAACGTATAATGAAATGTACAGGCTAAGACAGGGGCTTACACAACAGGTACATATCTAATTGCTACTTTGAAGCAAAACGTAATTTCTCTCTCGAAAGTCGAAAACAGGTATATTTTGTATAATGAGGTGGGTTGTTTTTTCCCCTAATAATTTTTTTTTTCAAAGACACTCGTCCTTCTCCTTCATGTGCCTTGCGGGTAATTTGGTAAATTAATTCGGCTAGAAGGGGCACTATTATCGTCATTCGTATTCATCTAGCTTCTTGACTAGTGCGCGGAGGTTGAACTTATTCTGTTTCATTGGAAACAACATGAGAACGGGGAAAAGGGATAAGAAGGGTGAAATATCTCTCCCTTACTCTCCACCTCTCATCTTTTTTTTTTCTTTAGAGAGGAGCGAGTTGAGTCTTCTAATTAGCATGTTTGCGAACTAACAAAGGCCCTTTATTTCACTATCTCATCTCTCATGCTCCCTAGCTCGCCTGATTGACAAAGAAAGGATGCAGCCCATAGGGGGTGCAGGGCGAAGAGTGGGAGATTAGTACCCGGTTACGTAATCGCACTAATGATGCGGGGACTTGATGAGATGAGCTTGGGTAAAGAGGGAGATGGGGGAAGTCGATGATGAGGTTTTTCTTATTAGCAATTCCTTTCTTTTTCACTTCAAGCTTCTTTTTGTGTGCTGGCGATGTCCATTGCCTTTCCATTATGAACGCCAACGCTTCATTCTCTCATTTATCTTTGTCTCCCTAATTTATTCTCTATCCCACTATTCTTTTTCCCTATTTCTTTCCTTTTCTCCTTCAATCCCTCCTCTCTCTTTTTCTCTCCTGCTCATCTCCCCCTCCCCCCTCTCTCTCTTATTCTCTCTCTCTCCTGTTCATGCAAACATGGACTTAGCAAATCTGTAAAACCAAAGATGCGGGTATTTTGGGCATTATTCAAATAGCAAATCGACACACTCCATTTATCTTCTTTCTTTTTTTTTCCCATTATTTATTTTAAAAAAAGAAGAAAAGAAGTAGAATAAAGGGTAGATGAATTCAATTTGGTTACTGATTTGCAAGTTCACGCTGCATTGCATCTGAATATGAAATATAGGCAATACTTCAACACACATGACTGGAAAAAAAAGAAGAAAGAAATCCTAATAAGCCATGCAGTAGTCATAATTACAGTGGATAAGGAAGGATATTTGTATTAGGGCAGGTCTCCAGGTTATGGAGAAGGTATAAGAACGAAAGAAACCTAGAAATATACCCCCCCCCCCCACCCCCATTAAAAACAAATGGTGAGATTTAAGCAATAATTATGTTATTAATTACAAACCTATTTTTCACCACCATCAATTTCTGTTAATGCCTAAATTTCTGTCTTAATTCCCTCCGTACAAAATTGAACTCCCCTGCAGCGTCATTAGTATTATTGGGTCTTAATGTCTTTAACAACTATTACCCATACATCTCTGTAATATCCATTGGTATAATTGGGGTGAAGAGAGATACCCACTCATCACCAAGAGTGGAGGTGGGCGGAAAAGCATCATTAATAATGATTCGACAGTCAATGTTCATTGAACATGTTGAACTATGCACCCACGATAAGAAGAACATCTAATTTCATGTCTTTTATCCAATGGTCATTTTCATCGTGTTGATGATGGCAGGCATGGCAGGGATGAGGTCAGATTTATTCCCCTGTTTTGGATTTTGTAACCCCTCACTCAATCCTTGTATTCCTGCACTTTCCCTTGTAAGTATTCTCTTTCTGTTGTTTTACGTTCCATGGTAGCAGTAATACCCCTCTCATCTTTTTCCTTCTTTCTTTCTTTCTTTCTTTCTCTCTCTCTCTCTCTCTCTCTCTCTCCCTCTCTCTGTCGCTTTCATCTCTCATCCTCTATCTCCCTAATACAAGCGCCGCATGGTATCATAAAAAATGCAGCAATCCTCTTTTTATGAGGGGCGTTCGCCCAGTATATATCAACATGGCCGTGGCATGCAGGGCTTTCTCCTCACCCATACGGCAGAATCGAGACATAATAGGCGACGATGGGGGGAAAAAGTGAGGGAGTGATGGAGAGAGAGAGAGGGTAAAAAGCTATCAGGGACACAGGCTATAGTCCTTGGAGCGAAAACACAAGAGCACAAAAGGGTGGCGAGGGTATAGAGAGAAAGAGAGGAAGCGAGCGCATCGTTCCAACATCGGCTTAAAACGAGGACGCGGGTTGGGTGAAAAGGGAATTGATGTACATCGCTATTGATACAGGGGCCCCTGGATGGTTACTGGTGAGAGCCGCGCTGCCACGGTGACGGGGGCGAGGGCATTGTCGATAGGGAACTAATATAATATGAAAAGGGCATATACTTTGCGTCGCCCGCCACTCATTCCCCCGGTCTTTTGTACGTAGTAATACAGCACAGGGGTGTACAAGAGATCAACACCGCGCTGCTTGTGGTGTGCATTTTTTTTTTCTCTCTCTCTCTCTCACTATCGCATTGCTACCCAAAGAAAGGGGGAATAGTAGTTTACTATCTAAAGTAGACGTGAAAACAGCCGTTTTAAAGGAGTGGCGTTAAAAAGTGAAAACTTAGAAGGATTCGAATAATCATATGAAATGAAAGGGAAAGAGGATATGGGCTATTGGCAAACAGAGAGAAAGGGACAGAGAAAGAGGAAACAGGTTAACAGTGAGGAGAGAAAGAGAGAGAGAGAGAGAGAGAGAGAGAGGGGGGGGGGGGGAAGGGGTGGAAATTCGAAGATAGGGGAATTTAAACGGAGCGGTAGCCTCATTTTATTTTACAAGCATTGGTTATGAGAGTACAAATCAGCATAGGACCTTGTGTAATACTAATCACATCGATATAGGTTCGCCGTTCGTCTTCAGTAGATGTAAAAGAACTGATATCAACAAGCATTTTCATCGCTCTCTCTCTCTCTCTCTCTTCTTTTTCTTTCATTATCTCCCCTTCTCCCACTCCCTCTCCATTTCTCTTTATCTCTCTCCCTCCTTTCTCACTTTCATTCTCTCGTTTCCTCCCTTTTATTCTCTATCTCTTTCCCCTCTCACCTTCTTTCTCTCACACATTTTTCTTTTAATCTCCTCTCTATACCTATATACTTCATTTCCCTCTTCATTGGCCCCAACTCCCTTCGATCTCTCGTTTCCTCTCCCTCTCCCCCTCATTTAATTCCTTGTCATTCCTCGCTTTCCTCTCTACCCCGCCCATATACCCCTACCCCTTTATCCGAAGCATGTATACCAAACCTTTCTCTCACTCCTTCTCCCTCTGTAAATATCTCGTCTACGTTTGTGTCCTATAGTGTTTTTTATTGTACATTAAACCAAGGTCGAAGTCAACAGGCAAGGTACAATGGAGGTGAAACACACACCAAATCCAACAATCTACCGTTCATTAAATTCGCATGCTGTGTTTAGAATGACTAAACCGGTTAACGTTCGAATATTTTCGTATCAAAGTGTTGAATTTCTTAAAACAGTGATGGAAAAAGGAAAACTTGAGGTACATGTATTACATTCGTAGCCCACTGTATGCTTCACGATCAACCGCATAAGTATTTCATACCATTCATGAACGGTAACACGACATTTGCTCCTGCAACATTTGCTCCGCCGTCCATATCTCGAAAGGTCAAAGGTTAAGGCTAAGGTCATGATTTGGTTTTTTTGTTCACGACAATGTGAAGATTAGGATTAGGGTTTGGGTTAGGGTTAGAGTTAGGTTTAGGATTTACATGGCAAAGTTAGACCGGAGCAATTGTCACAGGAGCAAATGTCATGGAACCTGAATGAACATGACAAATAGGATGAAAGGAAATACACTGCCCTCCAAAAATTTGGTACACCTGTAATAAAAACTGATTTCTCACAATCACCCACAGTTCATTTATCATCAGATTTGTGGCACTGCAACAATATGGCATCAAACTGAAGAGTAGACATCAGCCTTCAAGTTGTAAAGCGTTTCAGGAGGCAGTCATGCGTTAAAAAGTTATGCGTTTCCAGAGCAATCAGCTCTTTCGGCATTCTAAAAAAATCTGACCCTCGTTTGTACTGTTGAATATTAACAATTTGTTGACTGATGATATACAATAAGCATTCCAATTCTCATGCAGAAAACTATTATAGTATTTTCATCTAAGAAGCACATCAGCATTTAGGGAACACCACAATGCTTTTTTGTTTGTTTGTTTGTTTGTTTTAATATTTTCATGGGAAGTCATATTCTTTGCATTTGTGTATACCCTTACAAGGAAAATAATGTCTAAATGAATAATGGTGTGTCATGAAATGCAAATTTATTCATTATTCAAAGTTTTATTTTATCATATTTTTAATCATACAGACTTCTCATCTAAGAACCCGCCCCTGCAGCGATCACAGCACGGCACATCATGGGCATCCGGCTGGTCAAGTTATGGAGGTAGTTGTGGAGGTATAGTAACTGGAAATGTCTTTTTATGCCTTCTGAAAATGATAAAAAATCTGTCTTTCTCCAGGACAATGACCCCAATCATTCCTGTGCTAAAACTATACCTATAGAGAAAAAAGAAAGAAGAGCAAGGCCTTCTGACAATCATGGATTGGTCGCCCCAGTCCCCGGATCTGAATCCGATAGAACTGATATGGAAAGAGCTGGACAGGAAGGTCTGAGAAAAATGCCATGCAAGTGAGCTTCATCTTTAGAAGGCATTGAAAGACATTTCCAGCGACTACTTCCCCAAGTTTATCTTCCAGCAGAAAATGACCCCAAACATTCCTCTGGGCTATGTAAAATCTATACCTTTAGGAAACAGAAGAGAAAGGGGTCCTGAAAATCATGCTCTATGGGAAGAGCTAAACAGGAAGGTCGGAGAAAAATGCTGAACAAGAGAGCCTCATCTATTGGAAATTCTTCAGAAGGCATGAAAAGACATATCCAGTGACTACCTTCACAACTACTTCCACAATTTGACCAGCTAGATGCACAGGATGTGCCGTGCTGTGGTCGTTATTTGGCATGCTAGGGGAGAAGTCTCCATGATTCTAAACGTGATTAAATAAAACTTTGAAAAATAAAGAAATGCGCATCTCATGAAAAACTATTATTCATTTAAGAATAATAATTCCTTGTTAAGAGTAACACAAATGCAAAGAATAAACAATAAAAAAAGATATAATTTCCCATGAGAGAAAAAAAAAAGAAAACAAAAAGCATTGTGGTGATCCCAAAATATTGATGTGTTTCTATGAAAATATTAGTTTTCTGCAAGAGTAAAGGAATAATTATTGTATATTAGTCAATAAATTTGTAATATTCATCAGTGCAAACAAGGGTCAGATTTTGTAAAATGCCGAAAGAACGAAAATGCTGGCGCAGCAACTGACCAAACCAATTACCTCATATTTTCCAGTGGAAATGATATTTTTTGGTAGGTTGCCTTTCTTATTGCAAGACTGTAATATGAAATATGCATTTGGAAGAGTCAGAGTCTTGCCCTATATATTCTTTCGTTGTCATTGCAGAATTAAGACAAACCCTGATTCGAGGAGGAATCAGTAATAAGTCATGTAGATGACACAGGAAAACCCCGAATAACTCCTCCTATGAACCCCCCCCCCCCTCGGACAACTACCTATCATGCCTATAGGTAGTTACCTACTTTATAAAGTAGGTAATTGTCCCAGTAGTTATCCGAAGGGTAATAGTCCTAGTAGTCGTGGAAGAATAGCTTTTCGTGGTGGTTGCTGATAAGTTACACGTCCTAAAATCCAGCAAAGATGAACTTTGATATGCAAATTAATGCACTTAAAAAGATATTATGTCAATAACATTTTTTTTTTTTTTTTTTTTTTTTTTTGGGGGGGGGGGAGTTTTGTCTCGTATTGGCCCACAACTACCATGGTTACGGGGCAAGATGGGCCATTAAATATAGTGTTAGTCACATTCTAATTACTGCATAAAAATCATTTTATTCACCAATATACCGTATTGCAGTGTAAACTCAAGCAAGCGGTCTTGTTAAGCAGCATGGGTATCATATAATAATAATAATAATAGTAATAATCTTTTTAAAGTCCACTCCAAATCTTATTAAGTTAAACCGAAATGGAAATTCTTTTTGCCCAATTGATCGTGAGCCCGGCAGCCACTGAGCAGCGCCAGATCGACGTTGCTCTATCCCTTATTGTCGAACGCCAAACAAGGTAGCAGCAACTCCCATCTTTTAACGTCTTTTGGTATGACGCGGCCGGGGTTCGAACCCACGACCTCCCGGTTGTGAGGCGGACGCTCTACTGACTGAGCCAACACACCGATAACCCATAACAATTAGTTAAAGTGCCTTACCTTGTGAATATTTTTTGATCATCAAAGTCCAACATTTCAAAATTGCGTATGAGAAAAATGTCGCAAAGATGAACACATTTCATGAGAAACGTAAGCTTCAAACAGCATGCTTTGCAGACTAAAGGATAAAATCTCAAATTGTTCATATAATGGATAATCATTAAGTCCCATCTTGTCCCTCCTACCCCTACACGACATGAAACCTTCCTCGATTTGAATTAAGGTGAATACCCCCCATTGGCTCCTTTACATCAATCTTCTATCCCCTTACGATAACACCTTTCTTAACTAATCTATAATCCTGACAGAGAGGGCGAGAGCCTGAGTTGCCAAGTTCATTTAAAAACAATAGCCATTGCGCCGCCTTCCCTGCATGCAAGGCGTGCATCTCGAAACTCGGACGCGTACCACGTGCCAAGATCACGTGATCGCCGCTACCCAATGGGACTTCTCAGGGCGCTTAGCATCATCGCGGTAGGATTTAAGACCTGCAACGAGGGGGTGGTTGATGAAGTCATGAAAAACGAGGTGAATGAATCAAGGAAAACTCGAACATTGTTTAAAGGTGATGCCTAAGACCCTCTAAGCCCAGTTAAGTACCTCACACGTGATCCGTGCCACCGATTTGGGATCACGTGCGACAAATTGGTGCGGCTGAGCTTTTAAATCTCGTATAAAAGTTCAGTGCGAATTAAAGACAACAGAAAGTATTCCTACATACATCATCCGAGTAAATGCCACCACTATTATCAACATCATTATATCGCCAATTCATATTAGTCTGACAATGTCATAGATATATTGAAGGCATGTTTGTGTAATGGTAGTCCTATCATGGAAATTGAGTCCATTAATTTTATCCACATAGTCTGGCGTAGTCAGTACTTGGTATAACGTTCAATCTCTAATCTATTCAGCTAACCCTTTTTTTCCTTCACAGATCAACAAAAAGAAGAGAAAAAATATCTTTCTTATCATTTATTTCGAAATCAAGCAACAATGGCAGTAATTATGGCTATCGTTGACGAATGGTACACTGACCGAACAAAGGACCCGGGGTACGACACGTCACCCCTCAAAATTTGGCCCGACACTCTATGACACCCTAGCACCGGAACGCAGCAGGGTGTGGCGGGAAGTGGACTCGGTGAACATCTGTCCGATAATAGAGGACCAGCTGGAATATTGTTCATCATGGCTAAGGTAATTTATGAACCCACTGTCATATTACATATCCGTATTGATATGGTGATCGTGACATTGAGTATTGGAAATGAGGAAGGGTAAAAAAAGTCGACAACATTGTCATCAATTTCCTTGTTCTCTCCTTCTTAAAGATCAAAATTGAGTAATGGTCATGCTATTACATTGTGAAAGAAACTGTCTGGAAGCTATCGGGAATGATTACCATGTAGTACATGAGAATGAATGTATACTGTGGGATTAGGAATCATCAAAATAAGGAGAACTTTACTTAATCTTGCTGAAAATCACATGCACTGTACACATAAATAAGTCCATGGGACTACACACAAATTTTGTTATGAAAGTTTGGTCCAAACATTTCAGAGATTTGCTATTATTACTTCGAGTATGAGGGCGTTTAAAGAGCCGTCCTTTTCAGGTGACATTTTCTACTATGGCATTCTTTTAGACTGACACAAAAAAGAATGAGAAAGCTCACAATTCACAAATAAATTTTCACCTTTCCCAGAACTCAACCTTCTCTTTAAGAAAAAAAAAGCAAGCTTAAAGACGGGTTAGTAAAAGAAAAAAAAAAGAAAAGAAAAAGAAATCCGTGACACATTATAAACTCACAATCTTGATTCTCATGAACCCTCAATATATAAAATATTCAAAATGACAGTGTGTTGTGTTTACCTCCGAGCTCTAGATCCCCCTCTATAGCTTCGTATTGAGGCAAATGATTTATGCCATCCGAGAAAAGGACAAAAAACCCAATAACCAATACATCGAGAGGTAGGCCTATATCCTATGTAAATAACAAGCCGCAAGTTACAACTGATGATATTTCGCTACTGATATTAGCGAATATCACATTAAAATCCCTCTGGTGCGATTCCAAAGAGCTTTAGAAATTATTACCCCCGGATTTTGCTCCGACCACCGCCATCAGCGCTCAGTGCATCTATAAAGGAATAATTCTAGGAGGTACATACAGGGGCGGATCCAGGATTTTGTAAAAGAGGAAAGAGGGGGCACAGTGCCGTAAAAGTACACAATAAAGGAGGCATTTTTTTTAATTGTGTACTTAAGGTATGCCAGTTGGTCCCCCCCCCCCCCCCCCCACGTAGATCCACCACTGGGTACATGAACACATCTACCCACCTACCTAACTACACAGGTCATGTGCCCTGTCTTAAAAAGAGGTGCGAGCGACGAAAATCGATCGCACGTCCTCCAATCAATCGCAAACTTAACAATTTTTTTCTCCCATATGTGTACAGAAATGCAAGTGATATCAATTTCAATCTTGCGATCGGTTTGAATCAATATTCTTTGTGAGCCAGTGCCCTGGACAAAGACATTGCTCAAGGACGTTCGTGATGTGGCAGGGAGTCGAACCCGGTACCTTGTGATCCACAGTCTGGGAACGTGTCCACAGCATCTCTGTTCAGTGTGAATATACATAAAGGGGGAAATATCATATCGAATGGTAAAAAGGTGTGCTTGATCACATATCATTTGAATGACATCAACTACGACTGCCCCCCCCCCCGAAAAAAAGTAATATTTTACTACCACGGTAGTCCATTGGCTCTTTAATCTTCATCCACAACGGGACAGAAAGCCGAACGTGACTTCCGGTTTAGTGACCCTCGGGTCATGACTTCTCCTCGATACTGTCCATGAAAGCATGTACAAATACTACAATTGTAAAATGTTAAGTTCGGTTTACCATCGACAAAATGAATGGTGTTCTTCTTAGAGCTATTCTAAACTGCAGGCATGGCAAGTGGGCAAGTCCAAACTATTTTGCCCCAAACTTTACCGCTCATGTCTAAGATTTTTGTAAATTTGATGATTGCATCAATTTGCCAACCCCGCTACAGCTTGGATCAGACCAAAATTAATATCAGGTGAAAGGATAATTTTGGTGTCAATTTCATAACATCATAATACTTGGTAAGATAAGGATCACTAAATTACCAAATACATTTGACTTGCACAAGTACAGACTCTTTTAAAACAAATTTCCATAGAGTACTGAGCCTATAGCCTATATTTTGTCAAGCCCTCTGTGTCACATATAGAAGCAGCTAAAGCACACGGCCTATGGAGTGGAGTATATTATTAATATTATAATATTAAATCCGCCGCACACTATACGATCGGTCTGCATTCCGATTTCGGAAGAAAATGTAATAGCATTTAATATAAGCATTTGAACACATAGAATATTTTTCACTGAGGTTCTGAATAGTCATACAGAAAGCAAAATCGAAAACACGGCCTACTAGTATTTCGAGCTTTCTAGTCGGAGAAAAGGCCAAATCGGCTCCGAGTCGCAGTGCTATAACTTGGCCGTTCCAAAATATATGTCTGAAAGAATACGATATTCAAGGAATTTGATCAATTCAGGAAGAAAAAAACAACAAAACAAAACAGGTATAACACCAAGCTAAATCTTCTTTCACCATGTTTACGATAAAACTAAAGGATATAACATCAGATTTCTAATATTTTCTTGGATTATCACCTGATCTCAAATAAACGAATATAACCTGTAGTTAATGATCGTGGACCTGGTGAAAAAAAATTTAGCTTGGTGTCATACATTTTTTGTTTTTTTTTTGTTTGATTGTTGTTTTTTCTGTGTGTATTTGTTCATTTGTGAAAATCCAGGAAAATGTTAGAAATCTGCTGTTATGTTCTTCGACCTACTTTTCCAGAAAAATTTCATACGGATAGGAATGAAGTCTCAAAGATCAATTCGTACAATTCGTTTTCAGTTTTAGAGGAAATATAGTTTTTGTACCAGCAGAAGTAACTTTTCTAATTATAACTGTTAGAGTTGGTTTACAATGAATACGACCGTTTCCATTTCCTTGTATATCATGTATATGTACATAATGGTAACAGCTTTTGCTTGGGTATATTGTCCATGGTACCCATGTGGGCGTGTTCTGTCATACGATGGAGTACATCCTGTAAATTATTCACCAGAAACTGAAAGTTCAAAACCTTAAAATCAGGAGCATGTCGTCGTCTCTAGTAGGCGAGAGTCCCACACAATGCTATGAAAAAATCATTTCCTAGCACGACAGCAAATACTTTCAAAAAGATCAACTCAAGGAAATTTCTATAGCCTCAACTGTCCATCACCCATTGAAATGTGCGAACAACGCAATGACCTTTTCCAAGGACTTTGGGTAGGAAATTTCAAGTGCTCCTCTCCTTTTGTTTTTGGCAAGCTTGAAGACCTAAATAGATAATAATGATCCACGTTTACCCCAAGAAAAACCGTGGGGGGAAAGAACCAACAAGGACTAACATTTCTGTTAAACCTTTGCAGATATATTTTAAAGTTACACTCTTAAAAAAGTTGGGCAAAAAAATGCCCAATTTTTAACCAACACTGGGCAACATACTGTCCACACAACTTTTGGTTAAAATTTGCCCAACTGATGTTGGGCAATCCATTTACTATGTTGTTGGGCAAATTAAATTGCCCATCAGTTGGTGACCCATTAGATTTTACCCAACTCTACAATTGCCCAACTGTTGGTTATATTCTCAGTTGGGTAATTATTGCCCAACCAATCTTACCCAATAGGATTGCCCAACACTCTATTTGTTCAGCTGTTTGGTAACAAATATCATGTGGTTGGGCAAATTCAGCTGCCCAATTTATTGTTTCCTTTTTCCTCCAACCTAGGTAAAAAAAATGAAATCTGCTTGTTACGTCCTTCTGGGTCTTAACCTAATCAATCCTAACCTATCCTATTTTAAGCTATCCTATCCTATATCTTAACCTATCCTATCCTAGTCCTATCCTATCCAGTTAGTGCAAACTAGTGCAAGCTCTTATATACCCCTTATATTTTTTTATGCATTCGGTGACAGTTAGTAAATCGGGCCACCCCAAACCATACGCTACTAAAAATTCATGAATATTCATATAAGTGTTTTCCCCAATATTGGGTAAAAATATTTACCACAAGTTGGGCAAAAGCGAATTTCTAACCAACCATCAGTTACCCAACAAAATTTACCCAACTGGCAAAGGAAATGTGACAAAATTACACAACTACAGGGCAACAAGTACCCAACCCATAATTACCAAATACTGTTGGTAAATATATGCCCAATATTTAGGTAAAAAGTATTGACCAATATTGGTTACACCACTCGAGTGTCCAGTTGGTTAATAATAGCCCAGAATTGGGAATATTTTTAACCAACCATCAGTTACCCAACTAAATTTACCCAACATTTTAAGAGTGTATAGAATTACGTCAATATATGAGTTATAAATGCATTCGTAAATACACCGATTAATACCACAGTCACACCAACAAGACCGACGCCAGACCGACAACAGACCGAACTAACAAATTACATTGCCACCAATGGACATGAATCGGTCCGTTTGGAGTCGGTTTGGCGGCGTGGATGTGGTATAAGAGGAAATGGGCCAAGAATGAAACGCGCCTCTAAACCCAATCAACAACAACCTCCAACACCTTTCTTTGATCTTCAATTCTGTAAATTATTTTGGTAATGGATACGTACCAAATATTTGTTATTGATTATTAATAAAGTTCCTCGTAAGCGGAAAATGAAGAAGAAAAGGTCCATGAAAAGCACTTGATCTACATGTATAACTTTATCATGGCCTTAGTTTGTGAACTCATTATCGTGTCGGTATCAGCAGATCAGCGTCTGGCTGATACTACGAGTTAGCTCAGCTACTTCAGTATTTTAAGATCTGTGCTTCCAACCACATGCATTCATTGTGTTCTCTCAAACTGGTCGGCCCTCAACTACAAACTGGATCAAAACACGACTACCTGTAAAACTGCGCTGTTAAAAAGACTTCATTGCTGGGTAGACGGACATTGGGTACACAGTGCCAAACGAAAAAGTACTTTGTTCTGTATTGGGGGTTAAAGTGAGGTTGCACAAACTATTAACGACGTGGGTATATAGAATAGCTCAAAGTTGGTAGGATAAATATAATTCGTCTCATGCTGGGTACTTTTTAACCCATTTTTAATCACTTAAAAAAATCAAGCTTCACTCACAAAATTATGCTGTTTCCTGGCATGTCTTTATATAGCCATATAGGCCATGAATGAGTTAATAATTAAATATGGTTATGAAGAAGGACCCTATATTCCCACTGTAGGTCTTGCCGATGACTTTCGAAAGCATAAAAAGAATGACCACTTATTGCATCAGAGATATATCTGTTTCTGCTCAGAATTTTATTCCAAACTGTGTTGTCGTGTGGCGTCTAAATTAGACGCCACACGACAAAACAGTTTGGAATAAATAGAGGAAATACATACCGCTGCCAAATCAGGCCGTCTTTTGTTTCAATGAAGATTTACGAGTACGCCAAGCTTTCGAGGGCACAATTGGATATAAGTTATTACAAAACTGCGTGAAACAGAGGGCATACTGTAAACAAAATATTCCACTATATCACGCACGATTTGAAAATATTAATGATTGTCTGCTAGTATGGATACTCACATGTAGGAAACAGATAATCAGAACACACTGCCTTTGACGGTCACCCCCAACCTACGCTCATAACAGAGAGACTAAACATAACTCGTTTACAGACAAAACAAAACTGACAGATTATTATTTATGAATATAAATACAACAAGGGAGAACAAAAGGTATTACAGGAATATTACCCAGGAAGGAAAGTGAAGAGGGGAAAAGAATACAAAGCTTTAGAGGAAACGGAGAGGGGAAATGATGAACTCAGATTAACCCTTTCGAGACAATTGACCACATTTCGTGGTTTGGCTTAATAACTTTTGATTCAGAGCTCTAAAAAATATACCAGATACATGAGTAGAAAGAGCAAAAGTTTCTGCACACTCTGTGTCCATTTTTGTTGCATGACCGTATTGTGTTTGATAGCACGGAATTTAGAAAAAAAGGATAAGCTTTAAAATCATTAAATTCGCAACACATTGAGAGATTCAAAATCATTGTTTTTTATCGAAATTGGCAATTTTTTCATCTTTTGGACAAAGTTTCTAACCATGTACATATTGTTTCCAAAGACATCACACCTTATTAGAACCATGTAGCTCTAAAAGAAAAAATATCATTGTTGCCAATTTGAAGAACGAAAGGTGATGAATTTAGCTATTAAATGATTCCTATCCTGAAAGGGTTAATAAAGCCATGGATAAGGTAAAGATTGTGAGAGGTAGCATGTCAGGTGCAGATAAGTTGGATAATACAAATAATTATGTGATTTTTTTTTCCTTAAAAACAAAACAAACAACAACAAAAGATACTATGGCACTGGCGGGACAATCAGCACGATAGTAAGATTTTAAAAAGCGACGAAGGGAATTAACTAAAGAACATTTCATGAATATGAAAACATTAAAAAAAATCTCCCATTTGCCATCTGACAACTACAACCATGACAACGGAGTAAAGGGTATAGTTGTCCGATAGTAATTGTTTAATGGGTGGTTGTCCAGGGCTGAAAATCAAGGGAGTTTTCTTAGACTCAAAGGCCCGTATTCTGAACTTCGGTTTACCTTTAACCGAGGTCTAAGTGTGGTTTAAATTTACCCTTTAAACGAGAGTTTTAGAAAATCACAATCTGAACTCCGGTTTGAATTTGACTACATGACAGTCTAAGTGTGGTTTCACTTTATACCCAAATTTAGACTGGACTTCCAGACTAAGTCAGTTTTAATTAAACTCTGGTTTAACTTAGACTGGAGTTTAAGTTAAACCAGAGTTCAGAATACGGACCATAGAATTAGAAAAGAGAAAGAGGGAAAGAGGGAGAGAGAGAGTCACGGAAAGGGAGAAAAATATATAGAGAGACAGAGAGACAGCCAGAGAGACAGACAAAGAGAAAATAATGGAAGAGAAATAAAGGAGAAATAGACATGATAGAGGAAAAGGGGGAATGGGAGTATAAGTATAAGCGTCATGGAACTCGAAACAGATTATATACGCAGAAATACAATGTAGGGGTATACTATAGACCCTACTACATCAGAAGCTGGCATAGCAACACGATGTCTGTATACCCTATCTACCTCTCTATTCATTCCAAATGACAATGCAACTATGACCTTGCTCATATGCCAATATCTTTTGCCTCATCGATTTCAAACCTACATGTATACCTTAAAGAGAAAGTTGACTTCTGACAAATGTGAAAAGTAATATGTGAGCTTTCTCATTTATTAATTCAAATTGGGATGGGTTATGATCCCCTGGAAAAGATTGCTCTAAAAATGCCCTCA
Source organism: Heliocidaris tuberculata (assembly GCA_025618425.1). Lineage (NCBI taxonomy): Eukaryota > Metazoa > Echinodermata > Echinoidea > Camarodonta > Echinometridae > Heliocidaris > Heliocidaris tuberculata. The sequence continues at coordinate 19,286,184 of CM046841.1, forward strand.
TTTTCCAAATATGACTCAAAATGGCTTCAAACTTTGGACAAAATTTTCTTGCCACATGTATGTCTTCTCATGTACTAATTTCTTTGTGCAGTGTTTTTCATGGTATGTGATTTTCAGCACAGGTCGAGTCAATATCTTTTGATCATTTCAAGCCTCACAATATAATTATAATGATTCACATCTAATACACTTAATCAACTATTCCCAATAACGTCTAGAGTCTCTAGACTGTTTATCTCACAATGCAGTAGCATGACTAAAACTCAAATCTTAAGGCTACAGACTTTCCAAACCCCGCTTTTATTGTCTTCTCGTGAGGTACATGTACATGGCACTGGATCAGTAATGTTTTGGCGATCCCTCAGGGTTACACTGTAGGGACATGTATATTCAGTTGTTCATTACATAATTATAGTGGTGCACCCCACGGTCATGACCTTTTTTAGTTCATTATTCAAGTTTCAAGTAGTGTTTGAATGCCATAATTTCCTTGATTTTAGAAAAAGAAAAGTCGTATGTCCACTCCCCGTTATGATTTGTGTGCAGGGAAAAGTGAATATTAAGTCAGGGGTAATTAAAGTAAAGATGCTAATAAATATGAATGAGGTCATATTCGATCCCGTTCTAGCTGAAGGCCCTTGTACCCCAATATGCGGGTTGCTCTGAAAACGAAGTGGGTTCTCTTTACTTTCAGTCAGAGTAAGTAACAATACCGCACAGAGCATAGAGTAGCAAAGTGTGCATATATCATCAATAATCTTGTCAAACTGAATACATGGATGCCACATGCAAATGTCAAAGTTAGTTTATTTGAATTCATATTATGTTAAATATTATTACAAACAAATTCAATATAAGCTTAAATCATTTTTTGTACTTCCTATTAATCTTAAGGAAGAGAGGGGTGGTAAATGATGCGCCCGGGAAAAAGAGGCCCCCCTCACAAATATTTGCTCACACTGATCATGCTGATCACCTGTGGCAAAGTTTCTGTGTCAGAGAGATATATAGTGGATCTGAGATGACACGGAAAATTGCATGTTTGGCCTTGCCATTTGTGAGGGGACCTCTTATAACTGGGAGCCTCCTTAGCTTCCACTCCTCCATGTTTGATTTTAACCGTTTGCATGCCGGACATACGCCCTTGGTCTGGTACACTGCAGCAGATTGTAAACATAACATGACCCACTCCGCGGAGCATGACTTGACAGGGATGGCAGATTCCCAAAATATAACCTAAAAACTGATTCTCAAACAATCGGTTTACTTCGCTGCCAAACATTGTAGGTCCAAAACTCAAACTGTATCAGGGATTTCATGAAGAACATTCTAGCGGAACATGGACCTATAGCAGTAGCACATTTAGCTGGCCCGCATGATACGATCATAGCATTTGCGATGAAGCTCCATAAACATTCGTAATACATGTAGATCTATGGCCAAACTACGTGCACTGGAGAAAAAAAAACTAATCACACAGGCCTATACCCTTTTCAGGATATACATGCAGGTTACTATACATGTATGCGAACTTAGTATCAATTAGTATTATGTAGAAGGGGATTGACGAGGCTCTATCTATAAGTGCATGCCTAACATTGCATCAATGTATATGCCGTAAATTATTAACTGATCTCGGGTCTGAACTGATTTTTACTCGGATACTGCTACTGTTTACAGTCAAATATTGAGCAAACATTTTTTTCTTTTCTTTCTGCAAATGCCCTGAATACGAATTCGCATGGGGTGCATCTCGTCGTGAGGAGGGTAGTTTTAATACTCCACTTATTTTGATGATGTCTGCCCTATGCTGATACCATAGCGTGCAGCAGGTACCCCTCAACCCGTCCATCTATCTCAGCAGTGCCTCTTCCCACTTTACAATCCCTCCACCGACCTGGCGCGAACCTCATTAGAGAGTGGGGCCTTCCAAGCGCGTTTTCCACCGCATGGGGCTCTTGTTTGTGCTCGTCGACGGTAAGCTGTTTGGCGTAATCATGGTGGAGGGGGTAATAGAGGTAGGAATGGGGTAAGGGAAAGAGGGGTAATGGAGGTAGGGTGGGGTAAAGGGGCAGAGGGGTAATGGAGGTGGGCTGGGGTGGGGTGAGGTTGATGGAGGAATCGTAATCATTTTGCCACAAATCTGCGGCCATCTTGATAGACGGTTGCAGTAATTCGTAGACGAGACATAATTTTTTTTTTTTTCTTTTTTTTTATCATTCATCCCTGATTCATCCTAGTATAAAAATTTGGGAGAAGAAGAAGATGATTATGCTGAATGAAGAAGAAAACTTTCAGGAAAAGATAAAGACTAAGGAAAGGATGGAGGAGATGAGGATTAAGTAAAGATGAAGCATAATAAAATGACGAAAACAAAATGAAAGATTGTGAAAATGATGAAGAAAGAAGGAGGAGGAGGAGGAGGAGGGTGTAGGGCACCTGGAAGGCACAGCAGAGGAGGAGGAGGTGGTGGATGGAAAGGAAAAGAACGAAAACCAATGATATTGCGGCATCGAATACCAAACCGCCACAATCAACATCGCTAGTTCCCAGCTATAAATCCAATCACACATAAAAAAGGCAAGTGTAAACAGTAACAACTCTCGATCTTAAGATGAGAGAAAACGATGCCCGACGAACAAGGCCTGATCTAGGCTAAAGAGCGACCACTCCCCCCCCCCCCCCCCCCCACTTCCCCTCAGCTCAGGAACATCCCCTAGTCTCTACCGGTTCGATCTGATCGCAAGATGACAAACTGCCCTTGATGTTGATCGCCGTAGACAAATCATCGCCTTATGAAATCCTTTATCGAGATATCAGGTCATAATTTAGCAGTAGCAGTAGGCATTCCATCCCCCCCCCCCCTGCAATCATAATCCGCCATATGAATCACTATAGTGCTTTCCTACTGAGATGACAAATACACTTGAAGGAGGTGAACAAAACTTGGAAGTGACCGTTAAAAAAACTGGAGAGTTTCATTTACACGCAATACACAATGAACGCGGAGATAGACATGTACCGTGTGTAGGTGTATACATACATGTAACTCCGCCCCTCCCATGTTGTAAAATAACCTTTTTCACTTCCCCTTTCCCTCTTTCAGTGCATTTTATCAAATTCTTTTTCTTATTTTTGTTATTCATCCTCTATTTTTATTGTTGATAATTAATTCCATGTTTAGTTCCTTTGGTCTGGTAAAATACCACTCTCCATTCGTGTAAAGAGAGAGAGAGAGGGGGGGGGGGGGGAGCGGGAAGGGTTAGAGTGAAAGAGATATGAGGCCGACAGACGGGGGGGGGGGGGTGGAGAGAGGATGCTGGGGATGCAAACGAAATAGGATTGGGAAGATAGTTTGAGTTCTAAGAGGCCTGCTTCAGAAGACTAGTCTCTTAACCCCTTGAAATGGCCAACACAGACAATCTTCAATAAAATATTTCAAAAACATAAAAATTCACTATGCGATGGGCAGATGTACATCACGTCAATAAGTCATGTAAATCCAAACTTTATCAACTCTGATTAATAAACAGAAACGAAGCCAGGGCATAAAGTTTCAAACGCTTCCAGCAATATTTTCTCATGATATTACACCCATCATTCAAAAATTCCCAAAATTTGATGAAATATCTATTAGAATTATCGTCAACATTTTTACGAATAAACTTCAATGACAATGACAAGGATCATGAATTATAATTAATATGTATGAATAAAGCATTGTTGAAATTAATGATACTACAATGATTTGATGTTGTTAAATGATAACAAAGTTAAGACTAAATACCATTACCAACGGATGTCATGTATCGAGAACAAATACCAGTTTCTTATCAAATATCAATTCTGATACCTCAATACATTTAAGTACATTAACCTAAAGAAGAAGGAGAAAAAACAAACAAACCAAAAAAAAAAAAAACGTCCTGTTGAAAACCACTTTGAACACTTGGCACGTACCCTATAGATATTCAATTGAAATAGTGAACAATACAGTAATCATGACCAGCATTATCTTTATCGCTTCACTTCCTCATGGATCAAACGAAACCAGTATCAAAACTGCGCTGCTCTCCTTAGTGCTAACCGGTAACCCCATCTTCTAACAACCCCCATATTTATTGCACCATATTGCAATATGAAAATCCTATCGGCCACTCCCGTATTTTTTTTTCCTTCTTCTTCTTCCATTCCCCCGCCTCCATACCGCTGCCAGTGTATTATGATGTATATGATAAACCCCTCTACCAGAAACTAATTATAATATTCTCCTCTTTAGGGGTCTGGAGATACCCTCGTAGTGTACATACTGTGCCCTGTCTGCCGATAAAAAAGAACGTTTCCTTACCCGCATAAATCCACCGTGGCTGACACCCATCTACCCTCGCCTCTCTCTCTCTCTCTCTCTCTCTCTCTATTTATCTGACTCTATTAGTCTGGTACCAATCCGTTGGTGGATTAAATCAAACATCGCCTAAAAGAGGCCCCCAGGGTATATCACAACCATTTATTTTCTTCTTTATTTAAAGGTGATGTCAGGTGAATTTAACTTTATCCAGGTTTAGCAATACTCTCTTTTCAGACATATTTTCGAACTTGAGCAATATTTCATACATTGTACTGACATTTCAAATAATAACAAGCAAAAGTATAATCGTAATTATGAATAGAATTGTTATCTATTATAATGAATTTTGCTGCCCTACTTTCTAGCAGATCATGAATAATTATCTCATAAAAACAATATCTATATGATATCCTTTCTCTAAAACAATGAAAGGTGAAATGGATTATAAAATCTATGCCATATGCTGGGTACCATAAGGACGTTAACTCACTCAACTAAAGACCTTTTGGCTTTTCGTAGATCACATTTTTTTATCACGATATGCCTATAAAAGATGCTGTTATTTTGAAGGGGAAAAAGTGTCGCATTGGTGGGGTTTTATTCACAGGTGTTATCTTTTTTTTGTTTTGTTTTGTTTGTTTTTTTTGTTTTGTTTTGTTTTTGTTTGTTTTCGTCTGTTTTTATATACACGTGTTCCTCTCTGTTGTCAATGGGGAAACTTGCATGCTGAAAAATAAGAAACTTAATACAATTTTAATGGTTAAAAAACAGTGCCTTAAACGGTCCATAACTATTTCTTATCTTTTTTTTTTTCATTACGGAAAAAAATACCGATTTGTAAAATGGCCCCTTTAAAACCTCATTTTAAGCAATTAGAAGCAATTTTGAACAAAACTTTCAATCTAGAAAATGTTTAAATTCTTACGTTTACATTTTACATAACGAAATGGGCAATGTGTGTCTAGTGTGCGTGAAAAAAAAATCTGCATCTTGACACAAGTAAAGCAGCTTCAAAATTACTTTATTTTTGTTTTTATTCTAGCCACTTTATCACGTTCTCTGCTACACAACAATAAAATGTATTTTTAAATCAGCCTCATTTCCTACATGTCCTAAGGAGAGTTTATAGCATAAAATAATTACTTGTTTTCTATGACGACGATGTCGAAAATAAGAGTGTGATTTTTTCTTTTAAGTTTTACCATTGTCGGAATGCAGCAATACAATAAATAACAGGAACAATACAGTCCTATGTATTCCTTTCAAAACCATACGGCCTTCCATACACATCATAAGAGTGGACTTTATATACCCGTGGTATCATACCTCCTTCCATCATTAGCAAGTGCCTCTATATGTATTTAGATTAATTTTTTGCATAATAATCTTTTACACGATTGTTGTGTTTTTCGAGATTTTGGGTGTAAAGTGAATGTATATATGCACTTTCATTATTTATTGTTGAATGAATTTTATATCGAGGAAATGGCCTCTGAAGAGGAAAAAAAAACCTATCACTGCGCAAAACACAACATAAACACAAACACAAACAAACAAGTAAACAACAACAACAAACTATATATAAACAGCCTCAATTCATAAGGAGAGTCTAGCATTGTTGAAGCAATTGTCCTCTTTTTTAATGTAAAAACGATATAAAAAATAAAGGAAATATATGTTTGGTTTTCTTTTACGTTTACCCATATTGTATTAAAGCAACAATACAAGGAAAACCATTCAACATTTCTTTCAAAACCAAACGGCCAGTCATTTACGTATAGTATATCTGCACCCACCATCGGCCAGTCTTTCGCATGCGTTGCAGATTTGCATAATAATCTATCACTCCATAGGCTAGGCATATTGATGACCTCTACTGCCAATTATTAAGACTGATAACCCCAGCGAGTACCCGTATATAGGCCCGTATACCCTATCATCATAATTTATATCTCTAATATTTTTTTCTATTCTTTTGGCGCCGTACCAGATGGCGCGGGCACACCACGGGTGCAAATAGTAGCGTGGAAACTCAAACCCCACCCTTCGTGGTTCCAACAATGAATGACTGATATCAGAGGTGTAGCGTATTTCCAGCTATTGGAGGGCACTGGCATCAGTTGAAAGGAGGGGGCACCAGCCCTATAGGGTGAAAGAAATGTGAATTAACAAGGCCATCGATTAGGGGAAGGGTGTTCATGGGGTCTAATCAATTATTTTCCACGAATTCCTTTCCACTTTTTATTCTCCTCTCTTTTCCTACAAGCGGGGGGGGGGGGGGGGGGGGGGCACGTGGCCCATCCGTACTACTTCACTAAATTTTAGGTGCAGAATGTATGGGGGGGGGGGGGTTCTTAACAACTTTTAAAAAGTGTTCATCGTTCCCTGTAGAATAACTACTTAATCCCCCCCCCCCCCCATTTGTTAATGATTTTCTTCATTTGCATACCATTTATACACAATGTACGGCTTATGGGTATTTCAAAAGTAGGAATATTTCAAGTAGTTGCGGGGGGGGGGGGGGTTGGGGGGATACTGCTCTTTCTCTCTCTCTCTTTTCTCTCTCTCTCTCTCCTTCTCTCTTTCTATTCGGAGTTTAGTACATCAGCATGCCATATACACCCTTCGTTGTCTGAGCCCTTCTTGGTACAGTGCATCTGCATCGCAGTAAAGACGACGCGGCCGGGGAGATGGGGGCGGGGGGGGGGGGGGGGTCTTCAAATTTACCCTCATTAACCCCTCGACATCAAAATTTGTCAGTAACATACAATCAGAAAACTTTTTATCGAAGCTTTGTATCAGAGAAAAGTAAAGAATATTTTTCTATGACATGGCATCAAAGACTTACAAAGAGGAAAATCAAATTTCATCCTCCGCATGCAAGGAGAAACAGCGAAAAATAATACAATTTGGTATAGGCTGAGCATGCTAACATGTCAAAATTTAGTGAACTGAATGCAAATTCTTCTGAACTCATTTTAAAAAAAGGGGCAAATAATGTTTTGTCAATCAGTCCGTGGGCAGACAAGTGTGCTGCACACGTGTTGAGAACAAGTCCATTATTTCGGTGAAATCATTATTACTTCGACAAATTACGGCTTTATGAGCCGGTTCTGCAGCGACATCAAATTAACTCCTCTTGTCGAGTGTATGAGTTTAATCGCTTCAAGTTCAGCGAACTTGATATATGGAAACAAAGATGCATACGTGTGGCAACAGGCTTCACCTTGTCATTTTTCTATTTCATTTTCATTTATTTGTTCGCACCGCCCCTTGTTCCCCCTCTCTCTATCTCGCTCTATTAAAGTCTTAGCTTGTCTCTATAATTACAATTGTTTATAATAATTGTCTTTTTCTATATCTCTGTCTCACTATCTTTCTCTTCCTGTTTTTGTATCTTTTTATTCGTCTCTGTATCATCTTCTTTTCTCTCTCTCTCTCTCTCTCTCTCTCTCTCTCTCTATATATATATATATCCTCTATTCTCTCTCTCTCTCTCTCTTGTATCATGCTCTATTCATTCATCATGTTTACATAAAACCAACCCTCATTAGTACCGCTCACTTCTTTACTAAACAACTGCATGAGCACAATATATTTTTGCATGTCATTCGGTAAATGCCGTTATTTTTAGTTTTTTAAAAAAAGAAAGAAAAAGGGGAAATAGAGGACGGAAATACAGCGAATGACCGCAAATAAGCAATCTAAATCGTTTCAAATCTCCTCTCCTCCCCACAAATAAACAAGAATAAATACACAGCCATTCTAAGCCGAAAAGGACACTGAACTACAAGTAAATAGTCTGACGAACAATGATTTATATGAGTTCCATTAAATCCATCCTATGATCATAATACTCTATCTCAACATGTAAACCTTTTAACTGCCTGTAAAATAGGGTGATTTTATTTTGTATTTTTTAAAATCGGATTTATTTGATAAAAATCGATTTGTTTGACTTTAAAAAAAAAAAGTTACAGCCCTAAATGTTGCAGCTATAGAAAGGAAACAGATTATTTTGGTAGATCTAATAGGCCTGTCAGACATTATTTGTAATATAAAAACTTTCAGCTGGATTAAATTTTGAGCTAAAATTGTGTAAAAATCAAACAATGGTTTTTGAGTGTTTTTTTTTTTTACACATCAACAAATCAACAACCAAATTTCTTAAGCATTTTTTTTTTAATTCAAATGAGCGATTAAAAATAATCAAGGCGATTTAAATCAAGGTGATTTAGATGGTGCCAACCCTACTGTAAAGCAGAGATTATTGGGAAGAAAATCAATTTGGGGGCTGATTTAAAAATCAAGAGAGATCTTCTTTTTTTTTTTTTAATGTAAGTATAGTACTTACAAGAAAACTATAAGAATTTTAACACAACGAATAGGTACATGCACAGGAAGAAATTACCCCTGATTATCGCTTTGCTAAGCATGCACGCACGCATTGGTATGGTGAAGTCCTACCAGCAAGTCTAAACGAAATCCCAAATCGAACCAAAACAGTATCCCCTCGTAATAACCATCTCAGACAAAGCCATATCCACCTGACATGTAGAATTTTTCATTAAAAATAACAAATAAAAAAATTAAAAAAATTAAATTAAAAAAAAATCGGTGGGGTGAGGGCTTATAGCCCTCCGCATAGTTGGGATTACGTAGCATACAGTGCATATATCATAGCAAATATACATTTATTTGGAGTAGGAGAAGTTGCGGCTCCGCCACCAATAATTACTTTAATAATTACTGTATTATGTAGGTACTACCAACGAATAACGCTGCCCCCCCCCCCCCCCCGGAAAAAGGGTCGATGTCACTCGCCATGGTAAGTATGAAGAGTCGCGTCACAAGCAAAATGATACAGACAATATTTTTAATTGGCAAGAACATCATTGGCATGGATTATATAAAGAGGGGTTCACTAACGCTAAATGGTGTGCGTCAAGAAAAGTGACATGTTTGTCCATAATGTTTATGCTTGATGACAACTTGTCATGTTGGCTTTATATGTATTTGAATTATAGATTATGGACGAGTCCATCGAAACAAGGACCCTACGATCGGAATAAGGTACGAGTTGAAAGGCATGGAAAGCTATTTGTCTTTAATTTTAATATAAATATATATTGTTCGTAACCCTTCGTAATAAGTGACTATTCAAGGAGGTATTGTCTATACTTCCTTGGTCTATTCGATCATGAATGCAGATAGCAGTTTTCGTTTCATTTGCATTGGTCTTCTTGTTCGTCATCCGCCCCTCCTAATATATATATATATATATATATATATATATATATATATATATATATATATATATATATCTTCAATGACTGATATCTCTTCATTAAGGCATCATAATATCCTCCTCAAACAAGTCCTGCTACAGGTGCTCACCCTTCTCCAACCCACAAACCAGCCACACATAATACTCTGAAAGTATTACCTATCGGAGGAAGCCCGCAAAGTGGTCTAAGCAAACCTAAATCAATAACAGGTCGGTTTATTAATAACTTCCGAGGGTTAATTTGTTAATGCGCCAAATCATGTTACTGCGGGAGTAGCGACATGTCGTTAGTTATGCCTTCCCTTCATATTGGTTTTGAAGGTAAGTTGTCAGGCTACGCAGGATATACACATTGTGTAGGTTGTCAGAGTTTCAAAATGACGTTGGGTAGTGGTCAGGCTAACGCATTTTGAAAGAAACTATCAATATGTAATTCTGTTAAAGTGATTTGGTAACTTTGTAGAGGCTTGATAAAATCTGAGCTGCCTGGCCTTACATGCTGTCAGTGTACGTAATATAGTGTAAAGATGAAGCCCAGTAAAAATGTATGTAGAATTAAATTGACTAAATCTTGCTGAAAATTACAAACAGCGATTTGGGTAAATGGGACTACACAATATGTGAACGATCAAACTGACTACATCTTGCTGGAAAAAACAAACACGGATGTGGGTACATGGGACTGGACTATAAATGACATTAAAATTCAGTCCACAATTTTGAACTATTTCTATTCATATCTTTCATGTCATATTCGTCCTCATTGCAACAACAACAACAAAGAATGCATGAGAAAACTTGACAAATTATCTTTCACTTTCAACAGAACTCAGCCTTCTCTTTTCGTCAAAGAAGAAGGCGTTCTGTCTTATCGCATTCATTTTCAAATCAAAGAGGAATAAAAAGGGAAATAAAATATGCCAGAGATCCAAGTTAGCTTACTTCGCAATGTGTAGCTGAAAATGCGGAAAATGCTTAAAGTTTCGGGTTCAGATTTGAACCAAATTTAGGAAGGAAAACTGACTGAAAAAAGTAGTACATAATGATATTATATCACTACACTAAAAGAACATAATTATACAAATCAAACTTTGAAAAATGCCGTCAATATATACGCGTATCATCAAAGATTAACCCTTCGAAATGATTGATCGCATATTTATTAGAAGTTATACTTTAATGCATCAGTTTATATATTCATGATGATGTATCTTCTTTCTACAGCTGATGACGGATTGTTATCTTAGGATCTATGTTGAAAATATATACATTATATATATAATATATATATATATATATATATATATATATATATCGAAAGAATTCAAATAAACATATAGTTCAATATGATCACCCAGTGGGTTTGTGTGGGTTTGTGTCGAGATTCTATCTAATAGAAGCAGAACCTAAACTAATATTTTTACGCCAGCGCGCCTGCAGCTTGAAATATGGCCAATAAGTATAAACTCAATTTCGTGAGCCCCTATATTTTTTTTCTCTCTCTCTCGTCTTCTCCAAACAAAAGACCTCGCTCATTCCTTCCGCTTATGGTCAGCTGTGGAAAGCGAAGAGGGGTTAGGTAATTAAGGAGTGGAAGCCCGTATGCACCTCAAATGGTGGGAGAGAGGGCGAGGGAGGACAGAAGGGGGGGGGGGGGGGGAGTGGAAGAGACAGACATTATATAAACGGAGTGAGGTGAATCTTTTAACGGGGAAGGAATATTGGTAATTAAAGAGTGGAGACCCATATGCACCTCAAATAGTGGGGGGGGGGGGGGAGGGGGAGGGGGAGAGACAGACAACTATAAATGGAGAGAGGGATCTTCTAACAGCCAGGGAATATTGTATTCATCCACGAGAAATATTCCAGCTTCGAAGGTCAACACAGCTAATGGTATGAGGACAATGGGAGATACCCATCCGCTTTAACCACTAGATATATAGTCTGTCGCTTTTCGACTACAACAGATTCAGGACACACGTACCAAATCACAAGTGGCGTATCCAGGGTGCTCCTGGAGGAGGGAGGGGGGGGGACAAGTCCGAAAAGGGGGCTATCACAATTTAAAGGTGCCATTTCGGTCCCTAATTTTGGCCCCGACGGCACACGATCACAATTTGGGCACACTTTTATTTTGTGCGGTGAGTAGTCAAGGTATTCCAGATTTGATTTTGTAGGGGGGGGGGGAGGGAGGCCCCCAGATCCACTAATGATTACATGCATCGGTAGTCTAGCACCCCCCCCCCCCCAATATCCTCACCTATACATTACAATACAACACAATAATCTGATAATGCCATCTTGCCATGTAAATAGTACCCTGAATATTTTATCATACTGCTTTACATACATATTACATTAATGTAACTCCTCTTGCACCACGTACACCTCACACCTATAATTATATGTATATTCACCACTTGACTTGCTGTAAATTGCAGTTTACAGAAGTTACGTTTTCATATCTTTTTGCATCTTCAAAATATAGTTGTTGTTGTTGTTTTTTTTTTTAATTATCCTAAAGACAACATTAGCTCAAGCTAGAACAAAGCACCACCTGATGATCTGAGCTAAGTGGGAGGGAACTTTCAACAGTAAGGAGTAATACAGGATAGAAATAATAGCAAGAGATAAACAGCTAGAGATGGTATTCATTATTTCAGTTCTCTGTACAGTATGTTCTTATTTCATTTTTCTCTTTTCTTCTCTCTCCTTTTTTAAAGAAAGGGTTGTATGCTGTAGCCTTTGAGATCGGAAGTTTAGGCGCTATGTCATTTTTAGAAAAATTATTTCCTTGCCATTATAATTATCGTAATCCCAGTGCCGCCTGCTCCTCCCCCATCTCTCTTTCCCTCTCTCTCTCTCTCTCTCTCTCTCTCTCTCTCTCTCTCTCTCTCTCTGTGGTTTCGCTTTCGTTTTCATATGTCTATGTTTTGTATGTCTGTGTCTATTATACTGGCTTCATAAAATGTCTTTTATCAACTTTCTTTACTTCTTGACCCTTTTTTTTTGGGGGGGGGGGGCGGGGAATTCGGGCTTTACGTTATTCCTCTTTCAATCCCCTACCCTATGTATTCACAATACCACTTTAGCGTTATGCTATCATACCTAGTCAGCTGATACATTGTTTATCTCTGGCTCTTCCTGTTTCATAAAAAAGGAGTTTCCTGTCCCTCTCGACACTCCTCAATATGTCTTCACTTCCTCCTACGGATCTCTACAAACCCTCTCCCTCTTGAACCTTTCAATTTCTTTTTCTTTTCTTTTTGAAAGAGCCCCCCCCCCCCCCCATCACCACCACCATTCCATTCAAGTCCATTCTGTAGTTCCTCCCGTATTACCTTTTTCTTGGGGGGGGGGGGGGGGGGGCAAAGTCCATGGCATTAACATACATGTAATTAACATCAAAAGTATCACTATTCTTGATGTTTCATCTGAGCCAAGTTATGGTATATAGGGCTCTCAACTTCACACAATCACGAAATAAATATATATATATGCTAAAAAATCCTTGAAGTACTTATTAATGTACGGTGAAAGTAGCTGGGACTCGCCATTTTCTCTTCTCTGTCACACTCACTGCTCTCTTTATACATAGCACTCCTTTCATTTTATCTACATGTTTTGCATGTTCTACCGGTGTACCAGCTATCAGCAGGCCTATCATTTATTTTAATTTTCCCATTTCTATCCTTAATTCAACATCACTGTTTATGGCAACGGATTCAAAATTAGAGTATTGCAATTGTGACGTTATACATTAGAAAGATCAGTAACCCGAGTACACGCAACTATGTGCTAAAAACGCGGAACTGTGCAGTGAACCGTGTCTTATACTCAAAATATGATCCATGACTTTACAGAATGGTTTCTCGCTAAATTAAAATTCCCACTTCAGAGATGCGTGCAGCTAGGCAGAACTATTTCTCCCCTAAATAATAATAAAATGTAATGATTCTACTAAATCTGCATTTTAAACTACTTCTGCCCTCATTACAGAGGTTGGCCAAATGCCTGTCGTGTAAATTAATTTTCATTAATATCATTAATAAGACGGGGGGGGGGGGGGGGGGGGTAAGTATATCAGGTGCTGTGGGTGAGGGGGTGGTAGAGTTCGCTACCAGAAAGTCTGGTTCAATAATCTACACTTTGAAGAAATCAATATGGGATAGGGGCTATATACCCCACTATCACACAAAGATATGGGGCTCCGCTGGCTGAAGAGGAGTATTGGAGCTTGCGATTCGTTATTTTAGCATATGGCACACAAGCATTTTGTTCCCACTGATATCAAAATTCGCCGCATGTTTTATAAATGATATCGCACACATGCAGGAGGTGATAACAAGTGTATGAAATGGTAACTGGTGACCAGATAAGCGACTGAACGCGGTATTTATCGACACCCCCTTCAAAATGGCCCTCACTGCATTAGGTCCTGGACTACGATTCAGCTATGGGGACTTTCGTGGAGTCAGACTGGGTCTAAACCGCAGGAAGCTATAGATTTGAAGGCTGATACGGAAACTCAGTGGTGTGAGCAGGAAAATGTAACTTCCCTGGTGTGAGAGTGTCTATAAGCACCTATTCTAACGTGCTTGCTGCGCTAAGGCCCATCTGCCCATCTTCATGACGTATTGATACTGTATATTGGGTCTGCAGTCTAAACGAATTAAGTCACAAATTTGATTTTGGTCCCTTTCTGTAGCAGAATAAGGGGGAGGGGTGGAAAAGATATACAATTAATTCCACAATCATATCGGGGGGGGGGGCTGCCCTCATAAAATTGGGATTGGCACCCTTAGCAATTTCTAAGGAGGTAGGAGGTAGGGCCTATAGTCTTGTAGGCTTAGTTAAAGACCTATTACTAGTCCTGACAATAGGAACTGAGATTTTAGCCTTGCACCAAGACATGAATTCATGACACCACCAAAATTAATGTATTTTCACGCAGTTAATGCCTCACACACGAACAAGGTTGAATGATGAAAGTAGATTGGCATACATGTAGGACCAAATGTAATATTAATTGGCGGTATTATTGTGAAATGTAGACCGGCGTGCGTCCTCTAATCTGGCTCTACGCCCCCTCCCATCCCCCTGCCACCCCACTCGTACCACCACCACCAGGAGCACTTACCATTCCCACAATCATGCAACTGGCTATTGGCAAACAGAACCGAAAGTATAATGTAAGTGGCAGTAAGGTATAGGTAAAGTAAGGTCACGATTCTACGACATACTACATAGACCTACTAGGCTCTACTAGACATGCTAGAGGTCAATCTAAGAAATGATTTAAACATGGTTTAATGAATGATTGCACTATTTCCATGTCTGATTAGATATTTGGCCTTATTAATAATGTTTGAATGTTTGTCGATGTTTGTTTTCTTGGTTGGATGCTAGATCTAAAAAAGGAAAACGGGGCTAACATTTAACTGTGTTTACAACTATCTTGAGGAAAGTTTTTATAAGCTTTGTCACTTTCTGCAGCGACGCTTCGTGGACATGGGAGCTAGTATGACACAACTTGGTTCTAGTCTCCCCTTTCTCCAGGGGCCTGTAACATAAAGAGATAAATCAATCTTACGATTGATATCAGTCGTAAGTCTATGGCAAACCATGTACTGAAGAGTTACAATTGATCATAAGATCGGTTAATCTCTTTATGTTACAGTCCCCAGGTTTGATAAAATTTGGTGACTGCATGTAAAAGTCGAGCAACCTGTCCAAAGACTTGTGCGTGATTATGAATAATGACTATGAATATAATTCCACATCAAGATCAGCGAAAGACCGTAAATAAAACGCAATTAATTTACGAATGACCGCTTGGTTAGTTGCAACAAGCAAAACACCTTAGCTTTCTAAGCAAGCTCAAATCAAACCGCGGCTGAGTTTCACACAGACGTGGTCATTAGAGAGAGCTGGCGATTCGACAGCCCAAACGATGAGCACATCTGCTATTCACTACGTCACTAAATTTATTCGCGAGCTACAAATGCGATACCGTACCTCAGTTCGGGGCGTCTTTCTCCGCAGTCCCCGTTTCCACATCGTCGTCGCCGAAGCCAGCTTGCTCCTAAGGTTGGCCCGCTGCTCTACCCGCGCTGGGGTGTTCGCGTGTACCGCTCACGATCTCTGCTTGCCTGCTCTCTCTGTATTCCAATATGTTCAACACACCCCTGTAAAGAAAACCGAAATCGATCGGGCAACCAGAATTTCTGGGTGGATGTTTTCCCCACAGTTTGCTGGATTCCTTGGCGGTACCTTGACGTAACCAAACAATCTTGATCCAACTTTCTGCAATATCAAAATGAAGTCTCACTTCTCACTTGTTTCATGAAGACGATTGCAACTTTTTTGGGGCGGTGGAATCCTTCCTCTTTTTTTCGTTTCTCTCTTCTTATCTCCTCTTTACTCCCTTTACCGACTGTAGATGTATTGGGTGCAACGCTGTGCCCGCTGCTGCCATGCAAATCAATACTGGTATAGGCTTCACACGCATATACACACGAATACACAAGTCTTGTTAGCATGTAGTTGAGTTATGGGAGTGCATTCGCGTGCCAGTCGTGTGCCAAGAAGTGCGGCACGGGTACATATAGAGGCCAATAGAATGGGCTCGTCGGGGCCAAGCCTTTCTGTAGTGTATTTATTACACGTAGACAAAGCCTTTGTTTTTTACAGAGAGCAGCAAGCTCAAGCTACTATATAGCTCAGTAATAGAGAACGTGGCCCCTCTGGTTGAGCGCACGCGCAGAGGGGTGGCTCATTTCGTCAAGTGCTGTCTAAGGATCAGCAACAAATTTCCCCCCTTTCTGAAAGGGGAAACTTTCTGTTCTTGTTGTGAGATGTACTCTGAGGTGTTTAGTTTCTGTTCATGAACAAGGAAATGAGCAACAACAATATCTGGTAAAATAAAAAAAGTTCTCCTCTCGAAACTATATTTTCCTGGTATTATGGAAGCTCGTTGTCTGATTGTGCCAGGAAATAAAAAGTAAATGGTTCACAAGCATTTAAAGTCCGAATGAAGCTGGTATAATAATCAACAAAGTTATAAAGGACCGGCATCACTCGGTTGAATTAGTAAATTGCTGAACTCAAGTCGCACAAATGAAGGATGGTTAATCATTATTTAAAATAATAATAATAATAATAAAATATATTAATCGATGGAGACAGAGAGAGTGAGAGGGAGAGAGACTGAGAGTGAGAGGGAGAGAGAGAGAGAGAGAGAGAGACATGGCAATAATTATAATAATAAAAAATAACGAAAATAATAAATGATTATGAGGATATGATAATAATAGTATAATGATAATAAATAAAACATAATAATAATAATAATGATGACAATGATAATGAAAATAATGATAATAAAAATAATGATAACAAAAAATCATCATCATCATCACCATCTTCCTCCTCCTCCTCCTCCTCCTCCTCCTCCTCATCATCATCATCATAATCAAAATAATCATAATCATAACAAAAGCACCAAAAATAAAGTTTATTTTTCATTCATTACGGAAACTGTCCAGGAATGATACAGGGAAATGTTATAGTTATAGTCCATGAAAACAAATTGTAACGAAGGCTATATTAGAATCAACAGAATGATAACAGATTCACTAAGTCTTGCTGAAAATCATGATCTATACATGCTCTATCAGTATGACATCAAATTTTGTGCAGAGTTTTAAACTATTTCGTGATTATAGGCTCTCTGTTTAGCCTAATTATGAGGGCATTTCCGAAAAGGAACCCCGTTCATTTTAAACATTTCTAATACAATAACATTATTATTCTTTATGATATTTCATGAATAAAAAGAATGAGAAAGCTCACAAGTTATTTATCACCTTTACCAAAATCAATCTTCCTTGTTTCGGAACAAGCTGGGCAAAAAAAATTGATGGTTAAAAACTTAAAGATTCAGGGGCAGTGGCCTAGATATAGGGGTACGTAGGCACGTACCCCCCACCCCAATCAAATATCCGGGGGTGTTAAAAAAAAATCAAGAAATCACAACAAAAGGGCGAAAGAGAGAGGTAAAAGGGGACGTTGAAAAGAGAATACTACGACCCCTCCCACACCCTTTCCCTAATAAATTGATGACCTTGTTGATTTGCATTTCATCCATCGAGTCTATAGACCCACGCTACGCCACTGACCCGCCCCCTCCACATCTCTAAGATGCCCCTCTAATATATTGTAACTGCATGCAGGAAAACTATATAGAATGAAATGCTTATACTCGGTCGCCTTGATTTAGCCAAGGAGATATCTGATCTTTGTAGTCGCTGTGTCTTTTACTGCTGATTATAGTGTGTAAAGGTTAATGTTCGAAATACACTGTTTGAAAAAAATAAAAAAATTAAAGGTTTTAAAGAGATTACTGTACACGATATATCTTACCGTGGTATGAAAAAATGGAAACATAGCCCTATTTTTGTTCAAATAATGGGTTTAGTATTGCATTTTCTTTTGAGCAACTCTATTTTGAGTTACAGCTGTAGACAGTTATGGAGACCTTGGTCTCAACCCGGGGGGGGGGGGGTACTCACGTATATTGGGTATACGGGGATGTGCCGCTGGGAAGGGTGACTTTTTGAAGAAAGATCCTTAGACATGGGTCCCCTTTTCATTAAAAAGATCCTTAGACATGGGTCCCATTTTTCCCCAAAAAATCCTTAGATATGGGTCTCTTATCCCGGCTCTTATCATTTGTTTCATTCCTCTCTTTTCTCCCTCATTTGTCCGGGAAATCCTTAGACATGGGTCCATTTTTCACAAAAAATCCTTAGACATGGGTGCCTATTTACAGCAAAAGGACCCTTGGATGTGGGTATGGTCTGGAGTTCTCAGCCTCACACCCCCGTCCTATTATAATCTGAGTACCCCCCCCCCCCCCGGGGGTCTCAAAATTCATCACATTGTCGCCCCAACGGCTCCAAGCTCTGGGACATAGATAGATAGATAGATAGAGAGAGAGAGAGAGAGATATATATATATATATATATATATATATATATATATATATATATATATATATATATATATATATATATATATAAATAGATAGACAGATACTATTGCGAGTCAGAGAATTTGTTTTCGTCTCAAAATAATGCCATGAAATATTCACAATTATAATACATAACAATCGGAATTGCGTATTCACTGATACTTTTTAGGGGACATTACTCAAAAAACATATCTTTACCTCATGAATTAAACTCGCAGATTGAACCGAAGTTACCTTGTTCACTCGAGAAATATCTCCACTGCGAATTAGTATATTCCCGCCCGGAGGGGATACCTACCACCCCTACAGGTAACAATGGGCTCGCCTGATCGTGTGGCTTCGTTGATTCCAAAGTCGCGTGCAGTCGCGTGCCGTATTGTAAACCGTGTTCATGGGGGGTCCTTGAAAAGACCCTCTCCGTTTTCGCGATCTCTTCGTAGTATATACGATATAAAAAAGACGGGTGAGGCCGAATCTAATTCGAAAAGCGGGTCGGAGAAAATGGGAGGTCCCTTAAGGGGTCAGGGTAAGAGCCTGCCTCCCTATGTATGGTATCATTGCTGAGCGAACAAGGCAGCATTAATCCCAAGCGTTGCTGGTATAATATAAGTGTGGTTTAAATTAAACTCAGGCTGACCAAAGCTTTTACAACCCTATAAATACGATGGGGGTCCGTGTATTCGGTGATGTGTAGACTATAAACATTGCACTATGGTGATACATTTGTAAATATGATTTTGTATAGTTCATATAGCGGACGTTTTTGATAAACTCTCCACTGTTAATCCCCGAGGAGTATTAGTTAGTTCCTGAATTTTCACATTTGCAACAATTTTCTTTATCCTATCATCATTAGTTTTTATCAGGGTCATCCAAAACCATGAATCCATGATCATCTTTCTCTGTTGATTTGTAATCGTTTAAGTTTCTTCCATTCTTTTTCTTTTTCTTCTCTTTCTTTTTCTTTTACTTCTTCTTCTTCTTTTTCCTCTTCATTAAACATGTTAAAAGAGAAAAATATCATTTTTAATTGTCGCTATCATTCCGCCCCTTCTCTTTCTGTCTTTCTTTCTTTCAAATGTTGAGTAAAACATTCCTCTCAGTCAATCATGTTACGCAACACTGTATTCATGATCTTTACAACAACACGACACCTAAGTAAGCAATATCCCTGAAAGTTGTGAACACCGGTTATAACTCCTCCCTAATATCAACAGGGAAAAGGACATTATTCAATTTCTATTAGTGAATGTTCAACAGTTCAGAGTCCACCTCATCCATTATCCATGCTGCATGAAATTTTTTTCTCACTTATACTATTATTATAATATTCTCCACCCCTCATTTAACGATCGTAAAATTCAGGGTAATAAACCCCTGCATTGTTAAGCCCCACAATGAGTCGTGACTATTGTCAAATCCGGATACTCCCATCAAATCTTTGGGATTTTCCGATGGTTTGTTGCCATGGTAACTTGTAATTTTTAAGGACATGGATTACAGAGCACGGGAATACTACAATAGTCATATAGAGAGACCTTATCGGCGCAACCCTAACACTAAAAATACTTAATTAATTGAACAAACACGATACCCATCCACTGATCACTGATGAAAACAAACCCATGTATTTTTGTTTACATCATTTAGTTTTGAACCGATATTTATTTTAAAGAAGTGGATAGGAGAGTTTTCTGGACAAAAAAAAAAAAAAAAGCAACATGTTGTTGTTTTCTATTTTGTTGATATTTTTGCTGGTACTCTTTATAATAATAGTTAACACCTGTTGTTTCCAATATTATTGTAGAAATGCATGGGAAAAAAAGAATTATACTAGTAATGGTAAGAGAACGATATTTTTTTCATCAAAAATCATACATCTCACCAAACTTGTCATCAATGACAAGTTGCAATAACTGTTATAAGCTATACGGAAATCCTTGCATCTGATTGGCTGAGAGGAAATTTGTCGGTAAAAATCATCGACAAGACATTTGATGAAACGCCCCCCCCCCCCCATCCCAGGGCTTCGTTTCATAAAACTTGTCATCTATGACAAGGTGCAATATCTGTTATAAGCTACTGAAATCCTTGCATCTGATTGGCTGAGAGCAAATTTGTCTGTAAAAATCACTGACAAGACACTTGATGAAACGCCCCCCCCCCCCCCCCCGATGTTGGTCTCACTGGTGTGACTGGGGTATCAACCCACATAGCTCAAGCTGGTGTTGTTGCTGAAATTGATCGAAACTCTCCTCTTTGCTTTCGTCGCGTGCTCCAATGGAATAGGGAGAGAGAGAGAGAGAGAGAGAGAGAGAGAGAGAGAGAGAGAGAGAGAGAGAGAGAGGAACAAAAGATTTCCGCCACGGAACGGGGCTGCCCGCCTCAAATAAATATTTGCCCAGTCCCACTCATACCGAATTGGTGTTATTATGAGGAGGGTGCTAAATTACTCCCCGTATGTATTTTTCACAATGCGGTCAGAGGTTACATACGACACCCTTACGTGGATACGGTAAACATGGGGCTAGGCGTTTGTTTTGGGAATGTATTTCTATTGTTATGCAGATATAGAGTTCTGATTTTTTTTTTTCTTTGTTGAATTACAAGACAGGTGAAAAACATAATAATAAGAGCTAATAAATAATCAAGTATATTTTGGCCTCCTTCACTAGTAGATACCGCACCCTAGTGTACAAGTGTAGAGGGGGCAGGAGAATTTTCAGCGATTTAGGGGGGGGGGGGGTCGTTTAACATTTTGTTTTCAAACTGAACTCTGTGTTGGTAAATGGATTCTTGTTAAATTGTGTCAGCTTTTTTCGCTTATGGGCTGGGTTGGTTCGAGTCTGCGACATATAATAAACTCACTGCATTATTCAAGAAAAAAAAAATGTAGGCCAATGTATGATAATTAATCATTTTAGAGGATGCTGTGGTCATCATAATTCATTATGAAAAGTTGGTATGTTCGTTGATGGAGAGACAATGTTTTTTCATGAAAGTTTATGCTATGAAAATATGTACTGCCACCTCACGAAACGTCCTGTATAATTGCTATAATGATCATATAAGCCTATTTGGGAATTGTTTCCTCTCATGAAATTTCTTCATAACAGATTTAGTCGTTAACCAAAATAGAATGGAAGGAACTCACTCTTGTAAAAACTAAGAATTGGTTCCGAATTACATGTATCCCCACACTTCCTCTTTCTTCATGCTTTGTTCCACCTTTTCCCCTCTTCTCTCTCTTTCTCCCCCCCCCCCCCCCCCGCTCTCTCTCTAAATTTTCTCACCTTCATAAATTACTCTGCCTCTTCCTGTCTACACCGCATCACTCTCCGTCCAGTGTCTGTCCATCTCTCTCTCTCTCTCTCTCTCTCTCTCTCTCTCTCTCTCCCTCTCTTCTTCTCCTCCTCCTCCTCCTCCCCACCCCCTCTTTCTCTTTCTTTCTTTCTCTCTCTCTCTATTCGCACATAGCCCTTTTCTCCGTCTACATAGCTCAGTCATGTATTTATCCCATCTAGGGTGGACGGAACAACCCATAAATCCGATTTAGCTCACTGTTCGGCATTGATACGGATCAGAACCCGCACCCCTTCTGGCTCAGCATGCCCCGTTCTTTGTTACCCCTGCCCGCATCCAGAAACCCCCTACTGGGTCACCGTGTCTCCCCCCTTGCCCCCTCCACATGCTCCGCAAGCCTTCCGTATGGTCGTGCATGCTGGGGATAATACAAGTGCCGTTTTTGCATCGTGATGTTAATGAATATGAATATGATATTAGTGAATATTATGGAAATTGTGTCCATGTCGTATTGTTACGTCATCTTGATCATCGATCATCGCAAGTTCATATTAATACTCATATCTGTGCAATATTTCCAACATCATTGTAACTATTTTCGATACTATACAGCCCTGGAAAAAAAAGATATCAGACATTTCCTTGATCAGACTAACCTTTTTTAAAGGTATTGTATTACGCATGTAACTGAACAAAGGGTAATTTTTCTTTGTACTTTCTTGAATGAATGAAATATTTAAGCAATTGTACCGTGCTATTATGGTATTTTGTTTCCTTCTTACTACAAAAATAGCATTATTCGTAATCATTCTTGGTCTAATAATTTTTCAATGACTGTATAGTCATGTCAGATCAGGTATTTATTAAGTTAAAAGTCTTAATGAATACAGTGTAAAAGGAAAAGAATCTCTTTCCTGGTATCTAATTTCAGCGTTTGAATCAAAATCCTTTATCGAAAATAATGAATTATTTCAAATTCAGACAAAACTGTCACGTCACGCATAGTAATCTACATGTCAGTAATCTGAAGGGGTTATACCGGCATTCATACAAAATTTATGACACGAAATAAAAAGAGCTCCTGTATTTCGAAGTATACTCGGAGAACACAGGGACAGTTTTTAACTGGCAGCCTACATCTTCTTCGACGCTTGTGGATGGGAGGACGTCCCCCGTCCATATTTAGCGAAGATGCAATTAAAATTCACCATCAAGTCCAAGAGGAATGCATTGCTGGATTCCGGACAAAGGGGGTAACTCCCCGCACCCCTGCGGTAATTATAGGGGTACCCGCTTGGACAAAGAAGAGGGGCAGTCAATTTGGCGCAGGACCCCCTTTATGCTCCTCTTGAGACAATTAAAGCTCCCCTCTATACAAACATGACAAAGACATGGCAGAGAGTCTGCTGATACCATATTAATTGCATTTCACATCAATTTGCTCGGGTAGTATCTCTTTGTGTACGTCAGCTGACACTGAGACGAAACAAAGCCTTACTGTACACAGCAGTTACTATCCATGAAAATAAAGGAAAAAATAACGCAACGTTAAAACAGTATAATGGAAACAAAAATACGTCACAGAAATGAAATCAGTTCAGTTTAAATTTAATTTTCATGAGATTGTTTTCTCTCGGTAAACTTTCATGATAAATTATTGTATTTTTCATTGAGGTATTGCAACTGAATATACACCCTTCGATTTCAGTTTGCATCTATGGGATTATTGGCTGGAGTTCATGCAGTGTTATACAATTACTCAATTACTAAGTGCGCTATCATTAATGATATGTCATAGTTGTTGTTTTATCACATTCTTCGGATAAAAAAATTAAAAATAAAAACACTTTCAGGCATGGGCGCAAATCCTGGGGGGGGGGGGGGGGACAGGGTACATGTCCCCCACCTTTTTTAAGACAGGCGAATGTCCCCCCCCCCCCCACCTTTTTGAATAACCTTTTTTTTTTTTCTTTCTTTTTTGCTTGTCAGAGAATTTTGGAGGCGAATGTACCCCCCCCCCACCTTTTTGAATAACCCCTTTTTTTTTTTTTTTTTTTTTTTTTGCTCGTCAGAGAATTTTGGAGGCGAATGTCCCCCCCCAAAAAAAAAAAAAAAATAATAATAATAAAAATGGATTTGCGCCACTGCTTTCAGGATCTCTTCGAAGAATATAATTTGAGTGAATTTAAAACCCCCTTGTCGCTAGAAAATTTCAACAGGTTTCGTCGTCATTTTCTTCTACCTTTTTCTATTCTTCTAACTATTTTTCTTTTTATTCTATCATCAGCTTTTATTCTGGAAGTGCCAAGGTATATATCACGTACGTGTGTATAACTTTTTCTAAAAATTGCAAGGGACGTACGACTTTAAATCATATAGAGAGTGAGAATGAATGTCTTAACTCATTAAAATTTTGTCTATGTAATGTATCGGGATATTCTCATTAATATACAAATTTACAAATCCAACCAGGGGCATGGGGCGGGGGGGGGGGGGGTGGGGCTGTAGGGGTAGTTGACCCCAATAATTTCAGAATTAACTGTGCACGGTTTGAAACGTATCAAACCTAATTATTAGCTCGATGCACCCGACCTTACAAGGCATTCAACATAATGGTTTCCTTGAGTACCAGTCCATTTTCTTTCAAACAAACAAACAAACAAACAAACAAACAAGCGCACAAGAAAACAGAAGTAACGTATTTTCTCACCCTTTATGGCAATATAGTCCATGAGATAGCATAGAAAGAATGTGCCTATTTTCAGCGATCAATTTCACTCGAATGGAAGCCGTATTTTTCTGCTATATCATTGCACATGTATATTGTACATGGATAAAAGCCTAAGTACATGTATATTAATAAACACACAATTGACGGGAAAGTTTTTTATCTCAAAATTTGGCCATAACAATGACAATGAACACATTCAAGACAACATTTTTTTAAAATTCACTGCCATGAGCCAGAGCTCAAAAAGGTCTGTGCGACGTGTCCGAATATAGATTGATTACAGTAGATTTTCTTAAAGGATCTCTCGAAGTCAAAAGCATTATAACCATGTAGGAAAAGAACAAGGTACACTCCTATCATGCCAATAAATTTGCCTTTAAACTACATAGGGCCTCCCATACCCCCTTTCCTAGCCCCTCTTACTCTGGCAACGCTGTATAGGGGAACTCAATATTAACCAAATTGACCCCGCAATTTCTCTGATCTATGTACCCCTCGTTTAAAGCGTCGAGGTTACTTTGCCCCTCTTTGAGGGGATAATAAGGGGTCCTTATCTAACCCAAGATTAGAATTGAGGCCCTTCATCGTAGTCTGGGAGAATACAAAATGTATATCAAAGAGAATACCCTGATCAGTCATGAGATGGTTATTTTTTTAAATTTATGTATTTGATTAAAACTCGAGCACCTATTTTCACTAGAGAGCCATGTATTACATAATACAATAAAACAATACACATCGTGTAATTTGCAGAAATTGACCGTACCATATTATACTCCAAAAACAAAACAAAATGATTAAACAATACAGTAATCCATCAGACAAGCTTGTGATTATTTTTCGTACAAAATTCAACAATTATTATTAAACAACGCACATTCCAGTCAGTAAAGCAACACCAAAGGTATTTATGAAAACAGAACACTTAAAAAGATAAATAGATGAATAGTTGAATAGCAAATTCGCATCTAGTGCTTTTGGCATTGTCTGTAGAAAATATTCTCATCTTCATGATTATCATACCAGTCAAAACATGAAAACTGCCATTTTGAAAGATGGCATCCGTACCCACAACGGCATTAAGAACTGATTGATTTGATTTGATTTGATTTATTTTCTTCTGCATTCATATAAGTACAACATTTTTCGGTAACATATATAATTATATATATATATATATATATATGATTATGAGGTGTCTCAATATATTCATTTGCTTTTACTGCATTTATCTACCTGTGTGCCAAATTCGTTTGTTTTGATGACGACGATTTTAAAAGCTATAATGGTGCTCCTATGCAGTGCCAATCGTTAGAAATAGAGTTCCCGTGATCTAGTGGATATATAAGTTACCGGACTGAGGATCCAGTGGTAAGGCGTTCGTATTAATTAGGATAACCCTAACTAATGTGATAGGCTATTGATAACGAATCACATTGGGTGTAAAGAATATGTAGGCGTATACATAAACAAAGAGGCAAATTATAGGCAAATATGCAACCTCATGTAGACATGTAAGAGAACGGTGGGGGGGGGGGGGGGGGAGGAGGGGGAGGGGTGACAAAAACCGGACCGCAGTCCCCATTCAACACCTGTTCGACCACGGAGGTGGAAAAGAGAATAGAGCTCTTGTACATGGTTGAATGCTGTACAGGTGCTGGTTTTCCCATTGCTTTGGTCATGGACTCCCAGTGCACATGCTTTTTGAGAAGGGACGTCGAGACGCGTCGTAGAGTAACGCGTCGCAGAGCCCTTCATACACAAGGGCTCTGACGCGTCGTAAGCACGAGCGCCCTCCATCGAACATTTTCGCAACTCGCTCTTCTTCGCACTTTCTCACGGCTATTGTCTGTAGCTCTGCTCTGAATGGGGTACATTGGGGGCTCCCCCACTGCGACCGGGGAGGGGAAGGGCCCTCCTGCTGTTTGAGCAGGGTGTGTTGACTTTGCTTCATTTTGGAGGGAGCGTCCGGGTTAACGTAAGGACTTGAAGGACGTGGTGCCCATAGGTCATGCGCGTGACTCATTGTGGCAAGTTGATATAAAGGAGAACGTAACAATTCCCAATCATCAACCCCCACGCCCCTTTCCCCTGCCTCTACCTCTCCCCCCTCCCTGCCAGCCTCCAACCCCCCCCCTTTCCTCTCCCCTTCCTCTCTCTCTCTCTCTCTCTCTCTCTCTCTCTCTGTCTCAAAATAACCTCTCTCCTTATATATATTTTTTCTTTGCTTCACTTTGGTTGTTGTTGACAATTAACATGTCAAGACAATTCTGGAAAAGGTGTGAAATAATATTCGAACTTTCTGTGGAATCATAAATCTGAAAGAAAATTAGCTCACTGTTGCTGAAAATCACATGCACTGCACACAAAAATGGACACATGGGACTACACGAACACTTGTGGCTTGGTCCAAACAATTCAACTATTTCTCATATTTTGAATATGAGAGCAGGGGACATGTCTACTACGATATTCTTCCAGTCGGATATGAAGAGAATGAGAAAGCTCACAATTTATTTTTCACCTCTACATGAACTCAACCTCCTTTTTAAGCCTGATTTTCTCTTCATAAGTACACATGTGTATGCCAGGAATGAAGAAAGGTTACTTTGTTGTCCCTGGCGTGTTATTTGCGACTACACCAAAACAAAAAATGGCGTCATTTTAGGGCTTCTGTTTGCGTCTTTTCATATAGTAAGTGAAATAGAGGAAAGGAAATAATTATATGGATACACAGAAACTAGATATTCTTTATACTTAGAAATCATAAATGATAACGATGTTTTCGTGTGCTGATGACGTTTTCCAGAGGTTGTCCAAAAGGTCGGGTAAATTATAATTAAAAAAGAAACACATTTGAATGTTAAAATCAAATACTCAATGTAATAAAACATTTGGGGGTATCAAAAGAAAAAACAAACAAAACAAAAACAGAATCAATTTTAGCTATCCACTAAATACTACTAAACATTAAAAAAAAAAAATATGGATGTTTATTGTAAGTTTGTCTTTTCTTCACTGGTAAGGGTACTCATCAATAATGGCTTATGAGTGTAATGAAAAGTTGAAGAGTCACTGCTTTAAAAAAAGATGGTCAAATCTGATTCCTAAGCACAATAATATCGCGAACATGAATTTGGTCAAAATGACCAATCAAACGGTTCACTGGGATGAAAATGATGAATTGTTTATTTTCGGCCCAAAATTCGGTCGGCATGATATATCTGACCGGAATCTTGAACGAAGCAAGCCTTTTAAGCAAGCATTTAAAACAAACCAAAACGGATTTGTTTGGAAGTTATCGACTTTGAGAGGATATGGGCAGAGTAATTAAAAAAGAAGAAGAAAAAAAAAATGATTCGAATCCATCACTACATCACTGGAGAACACACCCTTAATCTTTTCTCCGTATCACAATTTCACTCCACTCTCAGCGGAACACAGCAAGCTGATCAGAGGGAGAGGAGCACTATGCCGAGATTCGGCCCAAACCGCAAGTGACACACCAGTTACCCGTTACCACGACAACCTAACAGTACAAGCTAGCGTTGCCATGGTGACGTGAAGAGGAGCTCTTCAGAATCACCCGCAGAGGCAACCTGACGGCCCTATTGTTCGCGGAGAGGTAAATGGTGGAGGTTTTGCATCACTTCGACCTTTTCCCCACCATTCGCCATTTCTTCAACACGTCGACCACACTAGTCCGAAACACCACGTTTCTGGGGTGCAGTGTAGGAGTATGCCAGGATTTCGAAAATAGAAATGTCATAAACATCTGAACATCGGAAATAGAATTCGACTTCCAGATTGTAGTTTTGATGGGCAGTCGTATGGAATATAAACGTGACGTCGAAAAAACCCTTTTGTCTAGATATTTCTTGGTACGCAAGAGTGTTAGATTTTCCAAAGCCATGATCTCATTATCAGGTAGGAAATACCGAACTATACGAAAGAGACAATTAATTTCCATTTTAAAACATTAAATAAAATGGGTATTTTAGTTATTCATCTTCTTTCTTTTACAAAGTTCAGATTTCAATTAATTCACTTAGAAATAAAAGCTGTCTAAATCGGAAAGATACAAAAATCGCATTATTACACATCATTCTGCCCTTCTAATTTGCTCGGCCTTGTTTCATGACAAAGATTGTTTTCATTTAAAAAAATGTTATATATATCTTTAATTTATTTTCTACGATTTCAGTAGCTTTTATCAAATATTGTAACTTGTTATTGACAACAACTTTAATGAATCAAGACACTGGTCCTTTTATTAAATCAACCCTTACAGTGAGTCAGAATTATTTGAAGTCATAAAAAGGTACAATTATTCCAGAACAAGTTGTATGTTAAAACCACTGAGAATAGATCATTAACCTTAATCATTTTTTTTTAGGTGGACATGCTTGTTTTGTTTTGTTTTGTTTCTGAGTGAACGGCAAAATCTATAGGCAAACATTTTAATTATTTGGAACGCGAAAACTAGAGATCAAACTTTTTGATATCATTTTACTCTCTTGAATGTATACATATCGGAACATGAATGAAATCGTCAAATGATTGGCTGACTACTAGTGGCATAGAAAGGGTGGAGGAATGGAGGGGGCACTGGTAGTAGAATGGGGGGGGGGGGTCGTCCTAGGTGGGTGGAATGCGAGATTACAAGGCCATCGAGTGAGGGGAAGTCGAATATCTCCCCCCCCCTTTTTTTTTTTTTTTGCTTTTCCATATTTGCTGGTGAAAGGGGGAGGCACGCGCCCCCCTGGGCTACGCCCTGTTGATCAAAATTTACTTACACAGCATGGATTTTGAATTAAATCACGTAAACATAATATTGATAACAATTATGCTCTCGCTTCACACAACACTAATGTTAACGTTTGTTCGAGTATCACATGTATTATTACCCGGCAGCGGTTACAGTCAAAGGATTCATTCACGCATTCAAGTGTGCACCATCTCCACTCCCTATTCTTACCATACGGTCAGCGTGAAGGCATTTAACTGCTTAATCTGAACAGGGGCCATTATCTCTTCTTTATGTAGGTGCGGAAAGGAGAAATGTACATTAGTATGATTACTGTCTTTTAAAATTTTTGTATAACATGGTTTTGCATCCTAAAAACAATCAACAATCAACCAGAAATAAACCCATCCTCAACCTCATCATCACCATCATCATTATCATCATCGTCGTCGTCGTCGTCATCCTCATCATCCTCTTATCATCATGGTCTTATTTACTCAGGGCGGCCTCATCAGTATTAACACTGCTCTTCCTGAGGGCCCTAACAGGTACGTACCCACTCAATACCCTTAGGTCGACAGGGACAAATGTAGGTAAAACACCTTGTCAAAAGACGTAGATACCAAGTAAGGCTCTAGCCCACGACATGTCGTATATGAGTTCAAGAGCCTTTACCAAGTGCTCCCGCTAATCATCATCATCACAATCATCATCAGCAGCATCATCGTCATGCACATCATCATTTTTATCATCATCATCATCATCACCATCATCATCATCATCATCATCATCACCATCATCATCATCATCACCATCATCATCGCCATCATCACCATCATCGTCATCACCATAATCACCACCATCATCACCTTCACCACAATCATCACCACCACCATCATAATCATCACCATCATCATCATCACCGTCACCATGACCATCATCATCATCATCATCACCATCATCACCATCATCATCCTCACAATCACCATTATCATCATAATCATCATCATCACCATCATCATCCTCACAATCACCATCATCATCATCACAATCATTACAATCATCATCACCATCAACATCACCACCATCCATGATCATTATTATCCTCTACAAATCATGCGCTGTCACAACACCCACTTCTTGTAGTTGACAAGATGAAATGAGGAGCTGGTGTAAATGCTACCCTCTGCATCCGTCCATGCACCTTGCTTTGCGAATCATGTTTTGTCTCTTTGGATTAGAAGAAGGGCTTCTTCCCTTCAAAATGAGCTCCTTGCAAAGGGTGATTAACAGACCTCCTCCACACGGCAGACATGCTCTACCAGGCTTTCGTTAATGAATACAATGGTCATTGTTATCGATCACATATATTTTTATATGCTTGATATGTATCACGTTAGAACCGAGTAGTGGTTTGAATTCGTGGTCATGGAAACGACGAGTATTTTGGCTCCCTTTTCATGCTTTTCATTCTTCTTTTTATTCTACTAGATCTGTACAACTACAGTATTCCTCCTCCTGACTGCTACAACTCCTTTAATACTATATTACTTCTACTACCAATACTACTACTATTACTATACTACTACTACTACTACTACTACTACTACTACTACTACTACTACTACTACTACTACTACTACTACTACTACTACTACTATTATTATTACTACTACTACTACTATTACTACAACAACCACTACTACTACTAATGCTACTACTACTACTACTACTACTACTACTACTACTACTACTACTACTACTACTACTACTACTACTACTACTACTACTACTACTACTACTACTACTACTACTACTATATACTACTACTCCTACTACTTTTAATATTATAGACATATGCGATTTTGTGCCACGTTTGAACTCGTCAATGAACTATCGGCTTTCATTAAATTGAATTCATCTCCTTCCATGCTATGATAAGTGCTCACATTCCAAACTAACCCATTATTCATCCTCCTTTCTTCCTTTTCAAAAGTCTGATCTTTATCACAAATCAAAAGTAGCAGTTTATTAGATATAGTCTCCCCTTTGTAGGGGGAACATCTTCTCCTTCTTGTCCGCTAATTACTAGCCGCCTAATTGCACGCACAGGGGAATGGCCTCCCGTTCGTGGGCATGTACGGATTCAACAAAAAGTATTTTAGGGGTATTTGATTTCGTTTTTGTTCTCTCTCTCTGTCTTTTCTCTTCTAAAAACGGAAGTTTGTCATTAGTCCGGGATATAGGAAGAATGGAAGATGAACAAAAACTTATACGTATAAACGAAAAGATATTGATGACACTGAATGTCAAAGAGGCTTAATCAATATTAATATAAGGAGGAAGAACAGACAGAGAGAGAAGGACATAAGAACAGAAAGGAAGAAAGGAAACAAAGGAGAAGAAGAAATTGAAGAGGAATGATAAAAAGTGTAGATTGTAAAGTAAAAGAAAGAAGACTTGTTGACGATTTGATATTAAAGTAGAACAAAGAGGGGGAAACACCTCAACCAATATTGTGAATGAGAAAAAAAAAAATTAAAACAGAGAATGCGATTAAACCCCCCCCCCCCCCAATCATCATATCTCCATGATACATTTTGCTTATTTTGAAATATGTAACCAAATTGGTGAACATATAGAAATGACAATAATGTTCATGTGGACAAAAAGAAATCGTCTAGGTTTATTTGTGAGCCAAGTTAAATATGTGGTTCTCGCAGTCTCGACGTGGTAATTTTTCGGTGAAGAGAACCAACTGTGTAAGTTTGAACGTGAGATGGCAGCATTGCTAAAAACCACAAGAATTGACGAACAGGCGAATGCTAGGGTTATAATTACGATTGGAAGTACAGTAGAAGTGGTGTATCCAGGATAAAGCTAGAGCCAGAGACGTAATTACGGGTGGATGAGAGGAAAGTGCCCCCTCTCCATCGCCACGGGGAAAATAAGAATTAAAGAGAGAGAGAGAGAGAGAGAGAGGAAGAAAGAGAAATGGGAAGAGAAACATGAAAAAAGATGCCTAGACCTTTTCCATCCTTCCCCATTTTACTGGCCTTATTACTTCGCACCCCCTCCTAACGCCTCGACGATGCCATTGCATTCTTCATGCCTGAAGCCATGCTACGTAAGTGGCCCCGTTTATAAGCCCATGAACATGAGTCAAGCTATGATTAAAAATATCATTCATTCATTCATACATCTATCTATATATGCAGCCATTCATTTTTACATTTATTCGTTCATTCATTCATTCATTCACTCAGTCATTCATCCTTGTTTTTTTTTTAAATTTTGTTCACTCATTTATACACTGATTGATTATTCAATCATTAATGTATTCATTCATTTATTCATTCTTTCTTTCGTGCTCTCCTGCATTTAATATTCACTCTTTATAAACTAATTCATTCATTCAATCATTCATGCATACGTTCGCTGTTGTATTCTTATATCCATTTCGTATTCATTCATCCATTAATAAATTAAGCATCTCGTATATTCATTCAATCATCAATTACGACTGTACTAACCTCGATATTATCTGGTCTCGTTATGCGCATGTTCCGTAGATGATTGAGATACGTCGTTGTGATTGGTAGATTGTAGTCGATGTCTTTGACTGCGTCACTGCAAGCCGGTCGCCCATTGGTCGAATCTTTGGTTTTGCGCACGACCCCATTGTCTTGGCTCGTGTCGAAGGTCAGATGCATGCGTTTTTGGCACTCACTGCAGCTCATGAGGAATCGTGTGACGGCTTCTCGGGGAAGGAATGCATAGCTTTCTGCAACCTGCAATGTCAAAGGTCATTGTCAAACAGTCTGCTTGTAGAATTGTAAATATACAGATTTACATCTTGCTCTCAGCACGTAAAAGATTGACAATCTTATTTTTCATCAACTACGCCGCAACATTCTATTTACATATTGATATTTCTGCAACTAAGAATAAATATAAAATATAAAACTCTCATTCAAAGCAAGATAGTAATAGACCTCAAACGTGAAATACTAAATTTCAAGAGAGATAAAAAGACCATCGTGCAATTACAAAAAAAAAACAAAAAAAAACACAAAAACAAACAAATAAATAAAAACAAAAACAAAACAAAAACAAACAAATAAAAAAGAAAGAAAGAAAAAACAAACAAACAAACAAACAAACAAAAACTAATGGCAGTTTATACCTAATTTCATTAACATTTATGTGAAGAATTACAGAACACCGTTATGGCAGAGCAATATATGCAACAGGCAAGTTTTTCTTGTTTTGTTACACAGAATGACGAAATAGATAAAACCCGCCGTACTGTGTTACCATTATTCTTCTTTATTTGGCGAGGAGTGCATCATAAAATCCTCCGTATTGTGTTACCAATATTCTTCCTTATTTGGCGAGGAGTGCATCACAAGTTTTATAAACAAAATAATTGTTTTCTTTTCTATTAAACGAGGTTTTTTTTTTCTTTTCATCATTTTTTAAAATTATTTTTTTATTATCAAACAACAAAAAGAAGAGCAACAAAGCTGAAAACTACTTTCAGTGCGTTTCCCATGAAATATTCTGATAAATTGACTCCGGTTTTTTTTTCTTCAGGGGGTTGGGGGGGGGGGTACGATTATTTTCTTACTGCTCTGTAGGTCCTCTTCTGGCCAGCATGCTTGCCGTTCTTACTGTCCGTCCCGACGTGGACGCTGTGGATGATGGCATAGAAGTCTTCAACCACCGCTACCCGTTTATAACCACGGTCTATAATCGTCCCGTCAGAATCCTGGAATTGAGATAGTGAGAGGGAGAGAGAGAGAGAGAGAGAGAGAGAAAGAGAGGGTGTGTGTGTATTAAAGAGAGGAGGGATAAAACAGATTTTTTTAAAGAGGGAGAGAGAGGAGAAAGGAATAGAGAGAGAGAGAGAGACAGACAGACAGACAGACAGACAAACAGAGAGAAAGAGGGAGAGAGGGGAGAGAGAAAGAGATGATTAAGAATCAAAGTAAATATCAGACCACATCTACTTCCTTTGTCCTTATATTTTATCATCATAGCATTTGTAATACGAATTTCAGAGAACAACCCCACCCCCTACCAACAGTAACCTACTGCTACACAACTAAAAGATGTAATACGTTGCCATGGTAACAAAGCTTTTTATGACTGTATATCCCATAATTTAAGGAATGTCTCACAGCACGTCAATTTTCATAGCAAAACAGTTTGACAATATCCGCGCAAAGCAATTAGCAGCACAA